>NW_020872489.1:397230-402230 GCF_003789085.1 Penaeus vannamei
GTCGGTTCTTGAACTTTTGCTATTTGCTTGAGTGGAAACAAACAATATTTTCTCGCTCATCTGTTAGAATGTGCATGCGTCTCCTTCTAGAAACGCCAAGATTTGCGAAATAATAACAAAAACTATGAACAATTTTAGCCCAAGATAAAATACATTCAGAATGCAGAAATGAACTATGCATACTGTTTCATGACATATGTGTTTCTGACGAAGATAAAATCGAAACCTGTCAAATATTCATTTTCATTCATACCTTTTCTACATTTGTCAACATGAATACGGTTCACACACACACACACACACACACACACACACACACACACACACACACACACACACACACACACATAAGTATTGTGTGCCAAAACTGTGCATCAATTTAAAAAGTTATACGATAATTTAAATATAGCAGACGGGACCACCTGAGCATAGCTCTTCTCCCGTATTCAAACTAGGTAAGAACAACTAGGTAAGAACACACACACACACACACACACACACACACACACACACACACACACACACACACACTGACAAAACATCTATATTGTATATTCACTGTAGCCTCATGAAGTTCATATTCTCTGATGGATATAGTGTAGCATTGTTCCTGTGTATTGAATAAGTGTTTGCTTATGGAAAAAAAGAAAACGCAAACAGTCCCTTTTTTAGTTCGATTAGCCGCTACTAGATGGTGCAACCATCTAGTAGAACTTGGGTGCAACTTCGAGTAGTATTTGCAAAGGTCTCGGCGATTTTACAGATTTTCATTAGGTTTTGTTGCCATACACAGATGTCTATAGCATATTTTATTTTCGTTTCAAGAAATATGCAGTTAACTAAGGTTGACTTGAAGGTTCGACGATAACTAAGACTGCATGGATTGCTATCACTTATTTGAAGAAATAGGAAAGATCAAATGGCTTACTTAGTGTCCAAAAATATTAATTAATACACTAATTGGTTACTTATATTGAACCAATCACACTCTTTGGTATAAACTATTTTTATGAATGAGGTTAAAACCTCATTCATGTTCTTAAAATTATATTTCATAATTTTTTCTTATATCCTTTGTCCAAGCAGTTTATTGGCGGAACGTATTATATTGATTATCATCATTATCATTGATCCTAACATCAATGTTATTACATTTTCATGCAATTGCATCGCGATTTTTCAAAGTCATTAAAGTGTGATATATTCAAGACCATGATCTTATAGTAAAATGACCACCCAGAATATGAATGAAACAAAGTCCCAGAATAAGTTTCTGAATGAATGAGAAACAAAGTCCCATTTACTTCTGTTACCCCTAAGAATAACCGACTCGTTTTCTGTCTTACTTCCCTCTCTTTGCTGGGGTAACCTTGTCATGCACACTGATAGCCAAAAAATACCAGAAACACCAACAGAAAGTTGTAAATAATTGCACAATACACATGCTCCCACTTGGTCAAATCATTATTTCATTATTTCAGGAAATATAGATCCTTCCATAATCACCGTATATATGACTAGTTGGGAACACAACCAGCTGATTCTTAGCAATGTGTATTATTTATAAACAGGGAGGTCAGCTGTGGGTGACTCAGGATTTTTTTTTCTGGTAGTATTATAGTAAAATCCTTCAAGAAGAAGAAGAAGAAGAAGAAGAAATTGAGGATATATAGGTAACTGTAGGGACTCCATTCACCATTCTGTTTGTATACAAGACATGATTGGAAACTTATGGGCAGTACGCCTTGTCAAGAATAGGAAGGGGCAAATAAGAAAACTTTACAATGCAAAGAAATTTACTCCTTAAATAACAAAAGTATAGTAAGTATTACTATGGGAATACTGAAGTGTATAGTTCATGTAAACGAGGCTTACTGACTTGAAGGTTCAGCAGAGAGGCTTGTGTATCGAGTCTGAAGGAAAAAGAAAAGTAATTTAAGGCACGCAATCAACGACTGTTACTATCCCACACTAATATGGGCTGGTTTGACATTGCTACTAGGTGAATTTCATTCAAACGTTTGTTGTGAATAATCGTAGAGCTTTTTACCTGCAGACAGTTTCCGTTCACAGAACCCTCTGTTAGGCAGAAGTATTGTAACATTAAATTTAGACTTAAGCTTTCACATGCTGCACTTGAAAGAAAGAATAAAGGTTAATAGGAGAATAAGATAGAAATAGAGCGTTATGTATTAACATACACTAAAGGATATATGTTATTAACAATACAAAGTTACTATGTAGAAATTGACTAACATTTATTATGTTTGTGATACCATCGTAACGACGTGCAATCCTTTTTCCATGACCTGTCAAATGTATGCCCTAGCGGCGATTTATGTAACCCCTCTTGGCTTAGCAACAATAAAGATTAGTTTTAGAAGAGACTCTCTCTACAAACCCTACAATAAATGGGTTTATCCAAGACTTTGTGATCCCTACTTTGGCGAACGAGGATGGGAGATAACGAAGCGTATACCTTATGATTTCATGTGAGATATGAAGTGATGTTATACTGTCTGGGAGATATATGAGAACATTCCCAACAGAGAATAAGAAATGAGAAAAGGTGGAAGAGAAAGCGAATAATGATTAAACAATTTTGATCCTTCTAATTACGTCTAAATATAGAATAGAGTCGCGAGAGTGACGTGTGGTTGCTTGAGCATACACGGACTCCGCACCCACATGAACGCGTTCTATCTTTTCTTATTCAATTTTGTATTTGTTTTCATTTGTACATAAACACGCATTTTTACATGCAAATTACCGGATGGTGGCAACTAAAGTGTGTAGGCTAATAACGAAGACCACATATACTGAAAGAAACATACAAACGTCTGTAACAATAAATACAATAGTGATGGACTAGATATGTTAAACTACTGATCTTCAGAATCAAAATTTTTGGTACTATGAAAGTTTCTCTTCCTCACAATGGATGACAAAATATATAATCCTATTACTGATGACTTACGATCATACAAAAATCCGGATATTAAAATAGAGCCAAAATTCTCGATTCCCTAGTCAAAAGACTAGGGAATCGAACTCAAATCCCACAGCCTCGAAGGCGAGTGTTCTACCATTAAGCAATTTTCAATAATTGGAATTTAACTGTTTGGAAATAATAACCTACATGATAAACATCCTATTTTTTCTGCTAAATTAATTATCTGAATGGGTTAAATTGTGTATCTATGTGAGATTGTGATTATTACAGGGTTTACCACGAAAGAAGCAAAAAGAGAGAAAGAGCGAGTTATGAAAGAAAAATAGCAATCATATTTTAAGGCAACATTCTATATATTCATCATTCCTGTCGCCAGTATTTTTATTAGTATCAGTATTATTCCTAGTATTGTAATTTTTATACGTATCAACAGTAATAATAACAATAATGATAATGATAATAATGATAATAACAATACCACCAACAACAATAAAAAACATACTAATCATTATCATTACTATCAGCATCAGCAGCCTTATTATGTTATCAGTAGTAGTCCTATCATATTCATTAGTTTGTTTTATTATATTTTTAAAATTACATTTCACCAATATCATCGTTATTATTATCATTACTATTACTACCAATATTACTGTTGATATCCTTTTTTTGTTTTATCACCATTCCCACTTACTGGAGTATCATTATTACTGGAGTATCATTATTATCACATTATCTTTTTAATCTTATTTCTTATCGTCAACATCCAATTATATTAATTATAATTATTGTTATGATAATAATAGTAATAGTGCTAATGACAATGATAATAACAGGCATAATGAAAATGATGATGATAGGGAGAGAATTACAAAAAAACTATCTTTGCCCAACTCCACGCCCTTTCTTATCTTTCCCTGCCCCCTCCCTCCCATTCTCTCGTTCAGTCTCTTTTATTTCATTATTATCGTTTTTACCCCAGGAGTATGCTGTTTACGATGATGCAAGATGAAGGCAAGTGTTCTCCCATTGGGCCATTTTGAATACATATAAAGGAGCTGTTTGGGAATAATAACGTGCAAGATAGACACTCTTTGGTTCCTGATAAATTAATTATCAAAATGGTTTTAGTTTCTGTCTATGTGAGATTGTGATTATTAAGTGGTTTATCATGAAAGAGGGATTGAAGAGAGTGTAATGAGAGGACGATAGTAATAGCATTTTAAAGACTACTTTAAATACTACATAGTCATCATTACTGTGACCAATAGTTTTTATTTGTATTAGTATTCTTACTATTATCATAATTTTTATTTGTATCATTACTAGTCTTATTACTATATTTATTATCAATTTATGACCATTTTCATTGTTATTATCATGATTATTAACAATAGTGACAGTATGGTGACTACCAGTGTTATATTGTAATGGAAAGAAATGATATGATATTAATAGTAGATATAACAACAATAATGATAATGATGATAATGATAACAGAATCATGCTGATTAATATCATTATCATCAATAACAGCCTGATTTGCTTATAAGTAGAGCCCCCCCCCCAAAAAAAAAAAAAACACTTTGTCCATCTTCCCTTTCCTTTATTTTCACCAAAGATGTCAAACTCATAAAACCTCTCTCTGTCTTTCATTCTCTCATTATTATCGATATTATAATCCCTATAAATATGCTATTTACGAAGGTGATACAAAAGAAAAGGAAGAAACACATTTTTAGCTTTTGTATAAACAGTTTAACTACAGTGTTATTTATAGAATTTAGCTGCTGACTTCAAGTTTTCGGGCTGTGTAACTAATAAACATCAGCGTTTACAGTTGCAGTACACCTTCATGCTGCTACTGTAATCATGTCATACAATTTGTAAGTCTATCATTTATGTAGTGTTGTTTTATTATTACGGTAATGAATATGGTTTTCATCATAATCTACTGAAAATAGGTCTCACCAAAGTTCTTCCCGCCTCGAAAGCGAGTGAGTCGATAGATAGATAGATAGATAGATAGATAGATAGATAGATAGAT
>NW_020872489.1:417230-422230 GCF_003789085.1 Penaeus vannamei
GGCTTTCCCTCGTACGCCCACGGTAAGTACGTGGGCTGGATGGGAGAAATGTTTCATTTTTTCTGTTGCTCTTTTTCTCCTAATAAGTTTTTTTTATTGGGTTTTCTTCAAAATCTTTTTTTGTGGTCTCTCCTGATTTTTTTATTGCCGTTTTTCTCTTATTAATTTTTTTTATTAGGTTTTCTTGTAATTCTTTTTTTTACTGCCTTTTTCTCCTGATTCCTTTTTCTATTGTTTTTTTTCTATTTAATTTTGATTGCCTTTTCTTCTATTTTTTACGGTCTTCTCTCTTGATTCCCTTTTCTATCGCTTTTTTTCTCCTATTTAATTTTTATTGCCTTTTCTTTTCTAATTCTTTTTTTTACTGACTTTTCTCCTCATTCCTTTTTCTTTTATTTCTTTTCTTGTATTGCCCTTTCTACCACTTTTATCCCCTATCTCTCTTCCTTCCGTTTTCTTCCCCCGTGACCTTGCTTGACCTCCCCAATCCCCTCGTTGACCTCAGCTTCCAGGTCGCATCCATCATAACACCCTCTAACCCTAAGCAATAACACGGTGACGAGGCAGAAGGTCCTAGTTTGGCAGTGGAATCCGCGGCAGAGACGAGCGTTGCATGGCTAACAGCGCAGGTGTAGCCTCGAAGATGTGTGTGTGGTTTATACTGTAAATAAGAGAAAAATAAAAGGAAGAAAGAGATGAGAATGAAAGGGATAAGAAGAGAAGGATAAGAATGAAAGGAAGAATTGAAAGTCGAGAGGAAAGAATTGAGACAAGGAAAAATAAAAGAGTTGTTGGCAGGTGTAGCCTCGAAAATGTGTGTGGTTATACTGTAAATAAGAGAAAAATAAAAGGAAGAAAGAGATGAGAATGATAGGGATAAGAGGAGAAGGATAAGAATGAAAGGAAGAATTGAAAGTCGAGAGGAAAGAATGGAGACAAGGAAAAATAAAAGAGTTGTTGATAGTTGTTGACTCGATGACGTGTGTGGTTTATACTGTAAAGAAGAGAAAAATAAAAGGAAGAAAGAGATGAGAATGAAAGGAAGAATTGAAAGTCGGGAGGAAAGAATGGAGGCAAAGAAGAAATAAAAAGTTGTTGACAGTTGTAGTCTCGAAGACGTGTGTGGTTTATACTGTAAATAAGAGAAAAATAAAAGGGAGAGAGAAAGAGATGAGAATGAAAGGAAGAATTGAAAATTAGGAGGAAAGAATGGAGGCAAAGAAGAAATAAAGAGTTGTTGACTCGAAGATGTGTGTGGTTTATATCCTCGCGATGGAAGGGTATGTAAGGTGGGGTAGGGAGGGAGGGGGAAGGGGTATGAGAAGGAAGAGGGAGGAGGTCTTGGGTTTTAGGGTATTTCGATATTAACTGTTAATTTTCTGATTTTCTATGTTGCATCTACCCAAGGAAAACAAATAAAGCAAAGAAACAATTAGAATATAAGAGAATAAAATAAAATGAAAAAAAAAAAATCGCTGTGCACGTACTTCCTATACGCATTTAAAACAATAACATCAATTCCCATTCTTTATTAAGCTCAAAAGCAAGAGAAACAATATGTTAGAAAAGGAAAAATAAATACAAGATTGAAAGTTTGCTGTGCGCAGTCGTATTTGATAAATAAGTCGTGGTGTTATTCACAGGAGATTTATCACGCCTCTGAAAGCCGACGTTCGCAAACACACAGAGACAAAAGCCGAGAAGAATTTGCAAAGCCATAAGCCCCATGATGACGTCATGACCGACCTCTGAGGGAAAGAAGGGCTTAACGCTTGGTCGCTTTCTTCGTGTGAGGGAGAATAACCGTTGTAACGGACGGACTGAAGTATTTCGAATTTGAATTTTTGAATTCGAACTTGGACTCTGGTGATGATTAACATGGGTGAAATGAATGGGGATTTTTGAAGATTCATGGGTGATTTATATTTTCCCTGAAAACACACTGTACTGTACTGATAACAGGAAAAGAAATGGGAAGGACAAAAGATCTGAAAAGATAGAAGCAAAGAACTAAATCCCCCCTACACATGTATATGTAAATGTGTACACATATTTATGAGTGCGTGTGTGTGTACACACACACACACACACACACACCATATATATATATATATATATATATATATATATATATATATATATATATATATATATATATATATATAATATTATATGCATACACACACACACACACACACACACACACACACACACACACACACACACACACATATATTATATATATATATATATATATATATATATATATATAATAGAGAGAGAGAGAGAGAGAGAGAGGAGAGAAGAATTAAAAAAAAAAAAATGAAAAAGAATGAAAATGAAAGATAAATAAAAGAAAAGTCAAGAGGTAGATGAAGATGCAGATGAAGAAGACGATTACGATGAAAAACAAGATAAGAAAAAGTCACTAGAATAATTTTAAAATTTAGTCTTAATTCAATTTGTTAAAATGATTCTTTGCTGTGACATGCAATCTGTTTAATTGCTTCTAAATTACCCTCTGTGTGCGAGGAGTGGCCGGGGTGACCATCCACTGGCAGCGCGCGGGATCGAACGCATGTCAGCAAGATCGTTAGACGAGAACGCTACCGCTGTACCACACAGCACGAGTGGTATAGATCGAACGAAAAATTAAAATACTCTAGATACACAAAAAAACAGCATAAAATGACGTAAATATAAAATACAACCTCTGCATATTTCTCAGAATGAATAAAAAAAATATATGTATCTATGAGGTTGTAGTTACCGTAATGTTCGGCGCATAAGAGTATTTTTGAACTTTTAAATTCTGAAAAAATCGGAATAATTTGAAAGTCGTGATAACTCATGACAATATATATATAGATAAATTGATTGACAAATAGATTGACGTTTGATCAAAGGATAAAGCATTAATATATAGTTAAGAAATTGAGTGATTGATAGATCACAATAAACTAAGTAAATAATATCCAAATAATGATATAGATATAGACATGAATTGAGATGGATGAAGAAATTAATGATTAACAGTCGTACAGATAGAAAAATAAAACAGATAAATAAAGAGAAGACCGATAGTAAACAGACAAACGAAGAGAAAAAAACGAAGGTATAGATTAACAAAAAAAAAAAAAAAAAAATCAACATATCACAACAAAAACAAACAAACTACATTCACCAGATACAAACAGGCTGATCGCTATATTCTCCCAAATTGCCTAAACTACTGGAAATGTAGGTATGTCAAAATCTTCATATTTTCGTCACGTTTTCCGCATATATTTTCCATTTCCAGTACTTGCAGATATGGAGTTACATGGTATATTTACGAGCGTTAATATTCATGGCAATCTTCTTGTTATATAATTGAGCATCTCACTAGATTTCTTGTCTTTACAAAAAAAAAAAAAAAAAAAAAAAAAAACGGAAAAAAATAATGAAAAAAGAATTTTAAGATATACAAAATCTTGAATCTTTTTTTTTTTTTTTTTTTTTTTTTTTTTTTTTTATCTGGTTCCAGGATTGCACTGATGTCTTCGATTTAATCTTCGATTTAATTTTCCACGACGATATTAATTTCCCGCATCTGATACGTCAAGCAACAAAGCTTTTATCAAACGGCGGTGATATCTCCTATCTCAATTTTTCCACCAGGATAAGGCTTTCTTGTCCGACGTCGCTATCGTAACCTCGCCAGCCCCTAGTTTGACCTATTCTGACAACCTCACTGGACCCGACACATGCTAGAGTCATGACCTCTCGGCACAAATTGGTCTTGACAGGAACCAGTTTGGAAAGATCTAGGCAATAGCTCACATCGGCAAGCATAATAAACCTTTCTACATGCGGCGGGATCAAGTGAAAGGCAACTGGGAGATGCTACCGTAGTATGGGTTGCCATCTAGTGCTTTCGGCGGGGTCCTAGGCCATATTTTAACGTCATCGTACACTTGGCACCTTCGGGCACGAGTTAACTATCGTGCGGTTGGTGTTATTATCGTTTGATTATAGTCATCGTGCGAAACGGATCGTGAATAAGTTTTCATTTTTTTTTTTTTTCATTTTTCCTCGTTCGTGTCTAAAGTATGATAAAGTGGCGTTCCCCATGAATTAAGGGATGCGCTGGATATTCCTTAACTCCATTTTTTCAGTGCTTGGCATCCCTAACATGCTACTAGTGTTGACCTCACTATGGAGATTTCACATCAGGGAATAACGACTGTTTTGTGCTATGAGCTAAAATTTGCCCAAAATCTTACACAGATGGATGCACGTTATTAATAACAACCGAACTCAATTACCGTTCTATTTATAGTGTATAACAAAAGGAACAATATGCTGATTTACGGTAATAATGGCTGTGATGTTTGAGATAATGGTGGTGAACATATAGTAACAGTGATCATAATGATATCATGATAATGGTAGTAATGATAATGGGGATGATAACAGTGATGATGAGGATAATGATTATAATGATGGTAATAATGATATTAGCAACAGTAATTACATCAATGATGATAATAAAGATGGTAGTGATGATAGTAATGCTAATGATAATGGTAATGATAAAGATAAGGATAATGATACTGGTAATAATCGTAATAATGCTAATGATAATACTAATGATAATGCTAACAATAATGTTTACAAATGTAATACTAACAATGATAACAACAATTATAGTAATAATAACAGTAATAATAATGATAATCATAGTAACAATAATGACAATAATAATAGTAATGACAAAAACAATAATAATGATAATAATGATAATATCGGTAATGATAGTAATGATTATGCAAATGACAAAAGCAATAACAAAGTAGATACTGCAAAGGTGATGCTGATTCTAACCGATTATAACAACAACCTCATGTATAACTAACTATAATACGCACATCAGGGAATCTGTACATACAAGTGGCCACAGATTTTATAACAAAGACAAATAGGAGAGATTATCTGAATCAACGTCACATATTTATTAT
>NW_020872489.1:424730-427230 GCF_003789085.1 Penaeus vannamei
ATATATATATATATATATATATATATATATACACACATATACAAATAAAATACATAAATACTTCAGACGGATATATCCATAGAATACAAAGAATACGGTTCCCCTATAAATAATGTAACCAAAGACTCCGATGACACGCGCGAATTATGTAAGTGAAAGGTAGTAATAAAGTTATTTATCATTAAAATAGGAGACGTTAGTAATCACAGTCTTTACCCCTCGCCCTCCGCACGGCCGTCAGGGGGCTCCTACGAATAAATAATTTGTCTCATTCATTCTACTTTTTACTTGTACATAGACGCATATTATGTTTGTTCTTGTTGCGAATGGAGTAGAAAAATAGTAACTTGTATATAGACGCATATTATGGAGTATAGAGTAGTAAATTGGTGAGGAAGACAACAACAAAAACAAAACTGGGTAAAAAAATAAGATATACAAGTAAAAAAAAAACACAAACACAACAAAAACCAAACCCAACACAATAAAAAATGAGAAAAAAAAAAAAAAAAAAAAGATAGAAACGAAAAATTAAAAGTAACAAGTAAGAGAAAAAGACAAGAGAATTAATAAATATACACTTTCTAATGCGAAAAACAAACAACAAACCAAAACAAAAAACAATCCAAGACCTTACATATTATGACAAACAAGGAAGAATAAAAAAAACAAAAAAAAATGCCCTCAAAATTGGAATAGAGGAGAAGAAAAAAAGAAAAAAAAAAGGTCAGAAAAAAAAAAATAAAAGATAAAGAAAGAAAAAGAAAAAAAAAGAAGAAGAGAAAAAGAGAAGACAGAAAGAGAGTAAGAGAAGGAACGAGACCGCATTAGCTGAATAAATTGAAAAATGAAAAAAGAGAAGACTGATCTAATATGCAAAAAACAGATCCATAATAAGTCAGAAACCATAAAAAATAATAATATACAATAACAAGACCAAACAATACTATAATGACAAGAAAATATATATATATCCCAAATAAACCTCCTAATACAAAACATAACAAAGAATAAATAAGAGTACTAATGTTCCGGATCAGAGAAATTTAAGATCAACAAGACTACGATAAAAAAAGATGAGATACAGATTGAGGGAAAAAAAAAAAAAAAAAAAAAAAAAAATAGATAAGAAAAAAACATTAAGAATAAAAAGAAAATAATGAAGAAATAACAAGAGAATAGATGAAAGAATAAATGTGAGAGTAATAAGGAATGATAGAAGTTGAATAGAATACAAAGGTCAGAGCACAAGAAGTCATAGAATAGACGTTAAAGCGGCATATACAATTATATAATGACATGGATGAGATGATAACACAAACGACGCAAGATTTGCAGTATAATAAAGTATTCAACACGAACAACCCCCATACCGCAAAACAAAACGATACAACACTAACACACACGCACATGTATACAAAACAGATACCACGAACACACAACAAACAAACCAACCAACCACCACAACCAACCACAACAACCAACCCACACACACAACACAACCCACAAACCAACACAACAACCACACACAAAAATAATAAATATAATAAAATAAAAAATAAAAAACAAAAAAAAAAAAAAATAATAAAATACAAAATATAAAATTAATACAATAATATAATATAAAATAAATAAAATAATAAAAAATATATTGAAAAACAATAGAAAATCTAACATCAAATATAAAAATTAACAAAAAAAAAAATAAAAAAAATAAAATAGAATAAATAATCGTAAAATAAAACTAAAAAAACATAGAAAAAAAAAAACAAAAAAATAAATAAATAAATAACATACAAAAAAAAAAAATAATAATAAACAAATAAAGACAACAATAATATGTGTGTAATAGGTTTATATATGTAATGTATATACAACATATGTGTGTGTATGTATATATATGTATATATATTCATATATACATAATAATATGTATATATATAGGTATATTTATACCTACATATATATAGTATACATATAAATGTGTGTGTGTGTGCGTATGTATATTATGTCAAATACATGCATATATTTTATATATATATGTATATGTATGTATAACATATATACATACATACATACATATTATATACATATATATATATATATATATATTATATATATATATACATACAGCACACACATGTAATGTATGTATATGTATATATATACATATATAATATACATATATATATATATATATATATATATATATATATATATATATATATATATATATATATATATATATATATAATATATATCCACATATATTTATATAGATGTACAAATATCCACACACAAACAACGTATGTCTGCACAGCTGCACATACATATTTATTCGTTAGTATACACGCAGTCATACATATGCTGCATATCTAGCACTTCATATGCATTGCCTGGAGATAAGACGACAGTGACAGAGCGGTCCAGAACCCCAGAAGCAACCCATTTGTGAGCACGACAGGGAGAGATGAGTCGTGCAGGACAACTAACACACTGT
>NW_020872489.1:442230-444730 GCF_003789085.1 Penaeus vannamei
GTCACTATGATTCATCATAATTATTATAATTATTATTGTTATCATTATCATTATTTTTATCATTACCTGTTATCATATCTAACATTATTCTCATTATCATTATTATCATTATCATTATTATCATCATATATTATATTATTATTATCATCATTTCATTATCATTATCATCATCATTATTACTACTATGGTTATTATCATTATTATCATCATTAAAATCATTATTATAATCATTAAAATCATTATTATTATCATTATTGTCATTATTATTATTGTTATTATTGTTTTATTATTGTTATCATTATCATTATTATCATTATCATTGTTATTATCATTATTATTTTCATTGTTATTATTATTTTTATTATTATCATTATTATTATTATTATTATTATTATTATTATTATTATTATCATTATTATTATTATTATTTATTAGTATCATTATCATTATTATTATTATCATTACTTTCCTTATTATTGCTTTTATCATTGATGTTGCTATCATTATTGTTATCTTTATCAATATTATCACTGTTGTTGATATCGTTATCATCGTTGTTATCATTATCATTATCATTTTCAATATCATTATTATTATTATCATTATTACTATTATTATTATTATTATTATTATTATTATTATTATTATTATTATTATTATTATTATTATTATTATTATTATTATTTTTTTAATCATTATTATTATTATCATCATTATCATTATCATTATCATTATTATTATCATTATTATTATTATTATTATTATTATTATTACTATTATTGCTATTACTGATATCATTATCATTATTGTTATTATTGTTGTCCTTATCATTATCATTGTCATCATCATTATCATTATTCTTATTCTTATTCTTATTATTATAGCTGTTGCTCCTCCTCTTCTACCTGTTATTATTATTGTCATTATTATTATTGTTGTCATTGTCATTATCATTCTTCTTATTATTATTGTCTTATTGTTTTTATTATTATCATTGTTATTTTTAACATTATCATCATTATTCTTATCATTTTTATTGTCATCTTTATCATTATTATTATCATTATTACTCTTATTATCAATATTGTTATTATCATCATTATCATTATCATCATCATTATTATTTATTATTGTAATATTATTGTAATCATTATCATTGCTATTTTTATCATTATTATTATCATTATTGTTATTATTATTATTATTGTTATCATTATTATTTTTTATCATTATTATCACTGTTATTGATATCGTTATCATCGTTGTTATTGCTATCATCTTTATTATCATTATCGTTATTATCATTATCAATTTAATTATTTTCATTATTTTCATTATATTGTTATTCATTATTGACTGTTATTATCGTTACCAGTGTTATTAATATTATTACTATTTGTATCATCACTATCATTTTCATTATCATAACAGTTATTATTATTGCTATCATAGTTCTCATTACCATTATCATCACTCTCATTATTATCATTATTATCATTATTAGTATTATTGTTACTATTACCACAAATTTTATCCTCATTGTTTTCATTACCATCGTTATCTGTAGAAAAGATATGAATGAGAATGAATATATTTACAATAAAAGAGATATATTTCACCGGAGTCGAATATATCATCTGATGAAGATCTATTCGAAAGTATTCAATCTCATTCATACCTTTACTGTATTTGCCGAAAGGAATAGGTTATTATTATCACAATTATCATTATCATTTTTATTACAGTTGCCATTATGATAATAATTACAACAATAATAATTATAGTGATAATGATAATGATAATAATGATAGATACTACTGCTACTAGTAATGATGATAATGATAGTGATAATAATGACTATTCTTCTTCTTTTCTTCATCTTCTGATTATTATCCTTACTGTTGTAATGATCATTATGACCATTGTTATTATTATCATCATCAAAATCATCATCATCATCATAATGATTTTTATCATTGCTAACTTTAGCATAATGATGATAACTAATCACTTTATTTTTTTTCCTATAATAATTCATATCAATTATAATCTTTATTTTCAACGTCATCGTTATGATTATACCAATAGCATTATTATCATTATGATAGAATTGATACTAGTGATAACAGTAGTAATATTAGGCGAGAGTCCAGTTACCTTATAATTGTAATACTAATAAAAATGAAAACAGCAATAAAGATGATTGGTATACGTACTGAAATTGATTATATAAAGATGAATATCACTACATGGGAAGAAAACATATCATAATGATCATTGTGTGGATTATTTTGATGTTTATAAAAGCAATGCTATGATTACAAGCGTTATCATAAAGAAAATGATAACGAAATTGAAATATTCTTAATCCTAGCCATCATAAAGGCAAAATAACAACGCCACAGTAATAAGGATGATAATCTAAATAATGATAATAACGCTGATAATGATCAGGCCAAAAGTGATGATAATGACATGATATCAGTAAGGTTAATAATGA
>NW_020872489.1:454730-472230 GCF_003789085.1 Penaeus vannamei
ATCTTAAGTTTAACTGGCAACGTCAGATGCATACATATCAAATAAGAACATACAAAAGGTATTCCAGTGTCATACCAAGTATAAACATATAAAAGGTATGCAAGTGTCATATAAAATAGAAGCATATAAAAGGTATTCCACTGTCATGTCAAATATAAACATACAAAAGGTATTCAAGTGTCATACCAAATAAAATACATAAAATGCATTCATCATACCAAATAGAAACATATAAAAGGTATCCCAGTGTCATGTCAAATATAAACATATAAAAGGCATTCCAGTGTCATACCAAATAGAAACAAAAAAGCATTCAGTGTCATCAAATAGAAAACATAAAAGGCATTCCTGTGTCATGCCAAATAGAAACATAAAAGGCATTCCAGTGCATACCAAAATAAACATATAAAAGGCATTCCAGTGTCATATGACATATAATCTATAAAAGGTATCCCAATGACATGTCAAATATAAACATATAAAAGGCAACCAAGTGTCATACCAAAACACGTAAAATGCATTCAGTGTCATGCAAACATAACATACACATGTCAAATATAAACACATTCCAGTGTCATATGAGGTATTCAATCCAGTGTGTAAAATGCATTCCAGTCATGCCAAACATAACATACCCCAGTTCATTTAAACGTTGGGTGTCATATGACATGGTATCCCAATGTGTCAAGTATAAACATATAAAAGTGTCGCCCAGTGTCATGCCAAACATTTAAAAACCTACATTCCTTTTCACTTGTTGGGAACTGTGTTGTATATCCTCCTTTTAATCCCTCACTTCACTGCTTTGGGTATTTGTCATGATTTTGATATGATTTGATTTGGACAAATTGTACCAGTCTTTACCGGGCCGGATTAAGAGGACCAACGGGGTATAGTTTGTCCAGATATGCTCTAAGTCTTCGCCGTGTTGCAGTATTGCAGTCGGCAGCAGATCCCAGCATCGAATTATCCTACACGAATCGGGACTGCCTTTCTCCCGTGGCGAAAAAAGAAAGAAATAAGATAAAAGATATAATGAAGAAATGAGATAGAAAATAAAATATCGAATAAAATGAAATTAAATAGAAATAAAACAGTAAAATGAAATTAAAAAAACAAAACAAATAATGATAAAAAAAAGAAAAATAAACAGTAAAATGAAATAAAACAACAAACAAAATAAAACAAAACAAAACAAATAATAAAAATGAAATACGATATATAATAATAATAATAATAAAAACAGCAAATCACGCCAGTGAATGTCCCGAAAAAAAGTGTCTCATCCCACAACATAGACTTGCCATCGCACTTTCCACTCTCGAGTATCACGACTTGGTAACTGACAGATGCATCTAATGGCCAACAGATGGCGCGGACAACGAAGCTCCACTGTTGACCTTCACTTGAAAACAATCTAACAGAGAGTATTTACTTTGTAATAATAGAATGTTTCCGAATATTGATACGATCTGCCGTACTAAGGTTGGCCTTTAAGATAAATTTCTTAGGGATAAGCAACGCTTACCCTAAAAAATAAACATGTTCTTAAGTAAAGTTTAGAAAATAGCTAGTCAGCTGGATAGGCAGATATATAATATATATATATATATATATATATATATATATATATATATATATATATATATATATATATATATATATATATATATATAATATATATGCACATACATATATATATATATATATATATATATATATATATATATATATATATATATATATATATATATATATATATATATATATATATATATATATATATACACACACACATTATATATATATATATATATATATATATATATATTATATATATATATATATATATATATATATATATATATATATATATATATATATATATTATATATATATATATACTATATAGATATATATATATATATATATATTATATATAATATATATACATATATATATATATATATATATATATATATATATATATATATAATAATATATATACCATATATATGCATATATATATTATATATATATAATATATATATATATATATATATTATCTATATA
Organism: Penaeus vannamei; assembly: GCF_003789085.1. Lineage (NCBI taxonomy): Eukaryota > Metazoa > Arthropoda > Malacostraca > Decapoda > Penaeidae > Penaeus > Penaeus vannamei. The sequence goes on from NW_020872489.1 coordinate 456,804, forward strand.
TATACACAGAGAGAGAGAGGAGAGAGAGGAGAGAGAGAGAGATGAGAGAGAGAGAGATGATATAGAAATACAAATAAATACAGAAATAGAAATAGACAGATAAAGACGGTAAGAGAAAGTTAAAGGCACACACACAAAAGGAAATGAATGAACAGGGAGGAGACATACAGATAAGCATGCAGATAGACAGATAAAGATCCTAACACTGCAACAAACAGGTGATTTTCAACTTTCATTGCCTATGAAATTGAACCTAATCTGAATGATACAAACCTCTCTAAACTTTAGTCTTTGAAGTGACCTAAGCTTACAATTTACGAAGTCAGAATAAAAATAAAAGCTATATTTAGATAAAAAATGTCAGAATAGAAAATAAAAGCTTATGATTTAAAAATTAAAAATGTCAGAATTAGAAAAATTAAAAGTTTATTATGATTTTAGATAAAAATGTCAGAATAGAAAATAAAAGCTTATGGTTTAGATAAAAATGTCAGAAATAGAAAATAAAAAGCTAGAAAATATTATGATTTTAGATAAAAATGTCAGAATAGAAAATAAAGCTTATGATTTTGATAAAAATGTCAGAAATAGAAATAAAAGCTTATGATTTAGATAAAAATTGTCAGAATAGAAAATAAGAGCTTATGATTTAGATAAAGATGTCAGAATAGAAAATAAAAGCTTACAATTTAGATAAAAAAGTCAGAATAGAAATAAAGCTTATGATTTAGATAAAAATGTCAGAAAGAAATAAAAGCTTATGATTTAGATAAAGATGTCAGAATAGAAATAAAAGCTTATGTCAGAATAGAACATAAAAAATATGATAAAGTCAGAATAAAAATAAAAGCTTACAATTTAGATAAAAAAAAGTCACTTTGATTTAGAAAAAATGTCAGAATAGAAAATAAAAGCTTGTAATTTGATAAAAAATGTCAGAATAGAAAATAAAAAGCTTATTGATTTAGATAAAATGTCAGAATAGAAATAAAGCTCATGAATATGATTAAAAAATGTCAAAATAGAAAATAAAAAGCTTATGATTTAGATAAAAATGTCAGAATAGAAAATAAAAGCTTATGATTTAGATAAAAATGTCAGAATAGAAAATAAAAGCTTATGATTTAGATAAAAATGTCAGAATAGAAAATAAAAGCTTATGATAAAGATAAAAAACGTGTAATTTAAATAAAAATCGTGAGAATAGGAAATAAAGATAAAGAGACGCAAAAAGAGATAATTTGGAGAAACCAGTATGTGAAACAAGTCATAATGTTGCGGTTGGAACTTGATCCGTAAATACTAATACAAACAGCCCCTTTACGAAAGTACTGTAAAAGTGGGTAGTAGAACTATTTTTTCCAACCCTTTTTGTATACTTTTTTTATGAAATCAGATACAAGATTGCGGCGTGGGATGATGGGGAAAAGGTTCAAGTGACCAGAATTCTATGGCGTAAGATTACGTTCCAAGTATGTGGTTGGATCATGTGAAACTATGCAGAAACTATTCTCCAGCTTCGAGTACGTAGGTACGCCATATTCGCACACTTCTACACACAGGTCTTTACACGTCTTTACGCATATGCACACACACACCACATACATACACACATTACACACCACACACACACATATACATATACACTCACACTCACACACATACACATACATACACACCACACACATACAAAGACACATATACAATACACTCACACGCACATACAAAGACACTACATATGCACTCACACTCACACGCACATACAAGACACACATACATATACACATCACACGCACATACACACGCACATACAAAGACACACACATATGCACTCACACTCACACGCACATACAGCACACACACACACACACACACAAGACACACACACACACACACACACACACACACACACACACACACACACACACACACACACAGACACACATGCATATACACTCACACTCACACGCACATACAAAGACACACATACATATACACTCACACTCACACGCACATACAGAGACACACGTACATATACACTCACACACACACACACACACAAGACACCATACACACCACACTCACACGCACATACAAAGACACACATACATATACACTCACACGCAAATACAAAGACACATATGCACTCACACTCACACGCACATACAAAGACACACATACATATACACTCACACTCACACGCTCATACAAAGACATACATACATATACATTCACACTCACACGCACATACAAAGACACACATACATATACACTCACACGCACATACAAAGACATACACATACATTCACACTCACACGCTCATGCAAATACACACACACGTTTTTTTTTTTTTTTTTTTTTTTTTTTTAATCTATTTCCGTACCCTAAGAGGGTTTGACTGTGGGAAGATATTTGACAGAAATGATATTACAGAACACTGTTTTTTGTAATCTTCAGCGTGTGAATGAACCATTTTACTCGGGTACAATCTCTTTCTCTCTCTTGTATGTGTTTTTTTTTTTCTCATCTTTTTTATGTTTTTCTTTATCCGTGTCTATGTTATCCCTCTTTTTCCTCTCTCTCTCTAACTCTTTCTCCTTCTCTTCTCTCTATCTCACTCTTATACTCTCTCTCTCTCACTCTCTTATCCCTCTCTCCCTTCTCTCTCTCTCTCTCTCTCTCTCTCTCTCTCTCTCTCTCTCTCTCTCTCTCTCTCTCTCTCTCTCTCTCTCTCTCTCTCTCTCTCTCTCTCTCTCTCTCTCTCTCTCTCTCTCTCTCTCTCTCTCTCTCTCTCTCTCTCTCTCTCTCTCTCTCTCTCTCTCTCTCTCTCTCTCTCTCTCTCTCCTCCTCTCTCTCTCTCTCCTCTCCTTCTCTCCTCCTCTCCCTCCCTCCCTCCCCCTCTCACTCACTCCCATTTCTTCCCCTCTCTCTCCCTCCCTCTCTTCAAGTACCACAAACGGCAACCAGCAGTACTTGTGGGTTCTGTCGTGTCTCGAAAACCTGCAGCCAACGTGTCTCGTGTTACGTCAGCCACGCTGTTCTTAGGGGCGGAAATGCAGTACAAAAACGGGGGTTTTGTCCATTAGATACCTGACATGGGAGCTTTGTTTTAGTAATAGTGATTGATTGGATCGAAGCAAGACTCTGGGGGTTGATTTTTAGAAGATTAAAGATCGTCTTTAAATAATAGAATGATAAAGAAATCGTAGAATAAAGTGGAATAAATACGTAGAATAGATAAATACGTATAATAAATGGAATAAATACGTAGAATAGACGAAATGAAGAAGATAAAATATTAAATGAATAGTAGAATAAAGTAGAATAAATAGATAATAAATGAAATGAAATGATAAACGTATAGCAGAATAAAATAGAATAAGAACGTAGAATGAATAAAATAAAATAATAAAGAAAGCGTAGAGTAAAGTGGAATAAATACGTACAATAAATGAAATAAATGATAAATGAATAGTAGAATAAAGTAGAATAAATGCGTAGAACAAAGGAGAATAAATATGTAGAACGAATAAGATAAAATAATAAAGAAGTAGAGAATCAAGTAGAATAAATACGTAGAATAAATGAAATAAAATTAAATAAACAGTAGATAAATAGAATAAATGAGAATAAAAAATAATAAAATGAATAGTAGAAGTAGAATATATACGTAGAGTAAAGTGGTACTAATGAAAGGAGACGTTAGGTATAATTGAATAGAAATCATTAGTACTTCGCATATTTTATAAATATTTAAGGATTCGGAGAAAAAGACAGACATACAGACAGACAGAGAGAGAGAGAGACCGAGACCGAAACCGCGAGACACAAGTCACAAAGAGAAAAGGAATCGAAAAAAAGAGAGAATACAAAAAAAAAAAAAAAAAAAAAAATCTGAACATAAAAGGGAAATAGAAAAAAGATAGTATAAAAAATCTAAATGCAAAAACACATAAAACCTTCCAATCACCTTTCGAGACAACAACAACAACAACAACAGCAATAACAACAACAATAATAAAGAAAATAGTAGCTAGCATAGACGCAAATTAGTTAGATGTACCCCTTATGTAGACCTTCATTTTGTCTCCCAGAAAGTGATACAAGATTATTCAGCGGCCACGGCCATCACGCCCGTCTTGCCATGTCCTTAGGATAAAGACAAAGACAAAAGGAAAAGGAGGAAGTTAGGCAAAAAAAAAAAAAAAAAAAAAAAAAAAAAAAAAAAAAAAAAAAAAAAAAAAAAAAAAAAAAAGAGAGAAGAGAGAGAAAGAAAAAGAAAAGAAGAGTGTAAGATAGAATAAAAACATGGAATAAAAATAAAGCAAAAAAAAAAAAAAATAGAGAAAAAAAGAGATAAAAAGGAAAAGAAGGTTAAGATAGAATAAATACATGGAATAAAATAGATGAGGGAGAATAAATGTAAGATGAAAATATATGCAAGATAAAATCAAGAAAGAAGATAAAAGAAGAGTGAAAGATAGAATAAATACATAAAATAAAATAGATGAGGGAGAATAAATATAAGATGAAAATATATGCAAGATAAAATCAAGAAAGAAAATAAAAGAACAGTGTAAGATAGAATAAATATACGAATAAAATGAAATAGATAAGAAAGAATAAATACAGACACGAATAAAAAATAGATATAGGATAAAAAAGAGGTTTATATATATGAATACAGAAAGGGGAATGCATGCAACAGTCCTTAGTGCAAAAATGTTGCAAACTTATATAGATATGTTTCTGCAAAAGCCGATTACCTGTTAATTGGATTCAAAGAAAATCTAGGACAGATTTACCTTGAGCCTCAGAAAGTTCAGAAACAACAAGAAGAAAACTAAGAACATACATAAAATAAGACAAAATGAACCAAAGACGAGAGAAAAAAAAAATTGCATAGCGTATATCAAGTTCAGAAAATACAAGAAGAAAACTAAGAACATAAAATAAGACAAAATGAGCCAAAGACGAGAATAAAAAAAAAAAAAAAAAAAAAAAAGAAATCAGTTTTCTCTTATATTCTTGAAGAAAAAAAAAAATAGATTTCATTTTTAGCCAAAGTAGAAAATAAACCAAACACGAGAAAAAAAAAAAAAAATTGCATAGCGTATATCAAGAGATCGTTTCTCTTTATATTCTTGAGAAGAAGAAAAGAAAAAAAAAATAGATTTCATTTTTAGCCAAAGTACAAAATAAGCCAAAGACGAGAGAGAGAGAGAGAAAAAAAAAATGCATAGCGTATATCAAGAGATCGTTTCTCTTATATTCTTGAAGAAAAAAACAACAAATAATAGATTTCATTTTTAGCCAAAGTAGAAAATAAGCCAAAGACGAGAAAGAGAGAGAGAGAGAGAGAGAGAGAGAGAGAGAGAGAGAGAGAAATGCATAGCGTCAAGAGGTCGGGTTTCTCTTATATTCATGAAGAAAAAAAAAAAAACAAAAATAGATTTCATTTTTAGCCAAAGTTATCTTTAACTTCTTGTACACATCAGTTACGTCTCGGTGGTGTCATTGTCGCAAAGATGTCAAGGCCCTGAGCGTCCGCAGGTTGGGGGTGGGGGTGGGGGTTGGGGGATGGGGGTTGTATGTCGGGGTGGGGTGGGGGAAGGGGTGGGGTTTGGGGTTGGGTTAGGGGATGGGGGGTGGTGTTGTATGTCGAGGTGGGGTTGGAGGTGGGAGGGGGTTATGGGTGGGTGTTGGGGAGAGGTGGGGGTGGGTGTGGGGGAAGGTGTGAGTTGGGGGGGGTTGGGGGTGGGTTGGGGAAGGGGTGGGGGAAAGGGGGGGTGTTGGGGAAGGGTGGGGGTTAGGGGTGGGGTTGGGGTTGGGTGGTGGGGTTCTTTGGACCTCATTCACTTACTGCCTTTTTTCATTAATTGGCTCTTTCTGTTGCTGCTGTTGTTGTTGTTAATTGGCTCTTTCTCCTACCGTGTTTTTTTCTTCATTAAATGCCTTTTTCTCTTACTGTCTTTTTATATTTTTATTAATTGGCTTTTTCTCTTGCTGTTTTTTTTCGTTAATTGGCCTTTTCTCTCACTGTCTCTTCCATTTATTGGCTCGCTTGCTTACTCATTAATTTGTTTTTTCTCTCTTACTGATTTATTCATTATATGTATTTTTCCTCATTGACTCTTTCATTTATTGGCTCATTTCCTTACTGTCTCTTTCATTATTTTGTTTCTCTTACAGATTTATTCATTAAATGTCTTTTTCTCTCACTGCCTCGCCCATATACTGCTTTTCCCTTCCTCTCTCATTTCCTAACTGATGCAATTACTTTCCCATTTAACTCAAAAAGTATATCCGTATATGCAATTACTCTCCAATTTACTCAAAAGTATATCGCGTATATCCGTTCAATTACCTCCAGCATTTTTACTCCCAATCCAAAAAGTATATCCTTTAAATTTAACTCTATTACTCTACCAATTACTCCTCAAAAGTATATCCGAGTTATCAATTTACTCTCCAATTTACTCTCAAAGTATATCCGTTTAATGCAATTACTCTCCAGTTTTACTCCCAATTTCTCAAAAGTATATCCCCGTATGCAATTACTCTCCAATTTACTCTCAAAAGTATATTCCCATATGCAATGTAGTCTCGGTGCCAATTTTACTCTCAAAAGGTATATCCGTATGCCAATTACTCTCCAATACTCTCAAAGTAGTATCCGTATGCAATTAGCCGCGCGAAATTTAGTGACTCGTTCAAAGTATTATCCATATGCAAATTACTCCCAATTTACCTCAAAAGTATATCCGTATGCAATTACTCTCCATTTACTCTCAAAAGAATATATCCGTATGCAATTACTCTCAGTTACTTTCCCAATTTCCTCAAAAAGTATATCCGTATGAATTACTCTCCCCAACATTTTACTTCAAAAGATATAATCCATAACTGCAATAACTCTCCATTATCACTACTTCAAAAGGTATATTCTCTGTATGCAATTTACTCTCCTAATTTTTTAACTTCTCAAAAGAGTTATATCCATATTCAGGTAGCTCGTCGAGTTTACTCTCAAAGTATATCCGTATGGCAATTACTCTCCAGTTTACTCCAATTTCCTCAAAAGTAGTATATCACGTTATGCAATTTACTCTTCCAATCCAATTTGTACTCTCAAAAGTATATCCAGTATCGAGAATTACTCTCCAATTTACTTACTCAAAAGTATATCCGTTTAAAATTACTCTCCAATTTACTCTCAATTTACTCAAAAAGTATATCCGTATGCCAATTACTCTCCAAATTTACTCTCCAATTTCCGTATGCAAATTACTTTCTCCAATGACTGCTCAATTGCCCCTTAAAAAAAATTATATCCGTAACAATTTTCTAAAACCTCCTTTTCTCCGCTCTCCCAGCTCTCGAATCACTTTACCCCTGATCCAACACTTATTTCTCGCGACCCCGATCCCAGCCCCAGAAAGCGCCGTGGCACAGATAGATGGCTGGCGCTAAAAAGGTCAGAGGTTAAGTAAGGCCAATTTGACAACGTGTGAGCAACATGTGACCTGCACTGCTTGCTAATGGGTGTCTCTTCGCTTTCACTTCTTTCTCCCTCAAGGTCGTCGCGCTTTGATGGGACCGACTGCATGTCTCTGGCCGTGCATGCATAATATATATATTATATATATATATATATATAATATATATATTATATTATATAGATATATATATATATATTATATATACATATATGTTATACTATGATACATTGCATTTTATTTATACATTATATATATATATTATATTATTATATATATATTACTATATATTAGATATATATATATATATATATTATGTATATATATATATGCATAAATATAATATTATATAATATATAATTATATATGTATATATATATATGCCACTATATATATAATATATATATTAAATATATAATATATATATATAATGATATATATAATATATAGTATACTGTTGTATATAGATACACACACAACACACACACACACACACACACACACCAGACACCAGTATACACATCACACACACACACACACACACAACACCCACCATGCACACACACACACCACACCACACACACACACACATATATATATATATATATATTATATATATTATATATATATATATATATATTTGTGTGTGTGTATGTGGTGTGTATCTGTGCTATGTGTGTGTGTAGTTAATTATGTGTGTGTGTATGTGTGTGTGTGATGGGTGTGTGTGTGCGTGTTTGTGTGAGACCAAACAATCGCACCAACCACGTACCAGTATATAGTGTAGCCATATTACCCTATATATATATATTATATAATAAACCAAGCACAAACACACAACCATTTCACACAGATACGCCGCCCTCGCCCAATCACCCATTGAACATCACTAAGCCACCCTAACACAACATACACCCAATAAGCTTGAATCACACCTCATACTAAGCCTGCACCCCCCAGAACAGACACCCCGCCACACACCAACACCCCGCACCACACCGCCTGCTCTGCCTGTACGGTGTGCTGGATGTGTCTGTGTGTGATGCTGTGTGTGCTGTGTGTGTGTGTGGGTTGTGCCTGGTATTACAATATTATATATTTAATATATAGTGTATATTATACTATAAAATAATATATATATAATATATACTATATTATAATATATGCCTAATATGCTGAATATATGTGGCGCTGTTTATATTTATATTTATCACCCCCCCCTTATGTATAGATAGACAGGCATGTATCATTTATATATATTATATAATTATATATCCTTATATATATACTTATAATATATAATATAATATATACTGTTATATTATATAATATATATATTTACATTTTATATATTATTTATATATATTATATATATATAAGAGAGAGAGAGAGAGAGATGAAGGCTGAAGAGATCGAGAGAGAGACGAGAGAGATACAGATAAATAGTTAATAAAGAGATAGATAGATATACATATAGCATACATACACACACACACACATAAACAACAGCACACACACCACATATATATAGAAATAGTATGTGTGTACACACCCACATACAACACACACTAAACACACACAGATCTCTGTAATATATGTCAAGCTCAAGACAAATCTTTTACGACACAATGCAAATACTGTCATAAAACAAGCTCTGAAAGTTATGAATATGCCCCATTGAAAACACCATATAGAGAGTGCCTGCTGGCAAAATGATGGTGGTCCGGGGAGATTTCCCCCAACGCTCCTCCCCAAAGTAAGTAATTATACCCCTGGCCTCACACCCCCTGGCCCGATGGGCCGATAAAATTAATCCTTACCCCAGCCACCACCACAACCACACACACACCAACCTACCAACACCACCTATCAGCCGCTCGCGTCCCCATCTCACTCCGAGTAAAAGCCTACAAACTACATTGCCACATACACAGCCCATACTACTTCTCCCTTATTTTGCACCTTAACACCTCTATATCCTACCGCCTATATAGCCCACACACCACCAACAGACAGCCCCACACCAACACCCGTAGCGCTCTCTCCGCTATACATCAGCCACAGACTCACACACACATGAATCCGTACCACCCTACGACACTCATACACCATCAGAAAACCACCCCCACACACCACCCTGTAAGAAACAGGTGAAAATAAGAGAATTATAATGGATTAATACGGGGTTTGAATAAAGAGCTTCGACCCATAAGCTACACACATCACAAGACCCACGCACCTCAAACCCTCTATACCCGTCCACGACGCACACAGATCCACCACAATAAACACCAGCACAAAAGCGCACAGGAACAATATGCGAGAGCGATACCATATCCAACAGTAGCAAAGACGAGATTAAAGACCGAGAGACGTCCAACATATACAGACCCGCACACCTGCACCACACATATCATGCCCACCTAAGCAGCAACGAAGACCGCAGAGAACCGACAGTGCAACCCGAAGAGCACGAACGCAAACCAACCAATCGAACGAAACACCCAACCAAGACACGCCACCGGCACGGAACAACAGCCGAACACCCGACCCAACCGAAGCAACGCACAGGCAGACAACAGACACAACAAGACACCCACAACCCACCCGAGCACACCGCACAGAGAGCGACCGAGACAACACCACCACAACACACCCCACCCGCAACCAGCAAAACCACACACCACACCCGCCAAAACCGAGAACATCAACAACCACACGCAACGACAACAACAACAACACAATCCCCACCAAAAACCACCCCAAAAGAATCCACCAACACAACCCACCAACACAACACGATGCACACACCAGACCAGAGCACCGAACACGAAAACAACAGACGCCACAAACAGTTCCACACTGCAGACCCCCGACAGCACAAACACCCGCAAGAGAGAGAGAGGCAACAACACAGACAAAGCGCCCAACCAAACCCACACACGCACACCACCACAACCACGCACGACCGACGAGAAACCGCAAGCAGAACCCACGAACCCCGCAAGAGAGAGAGAGAGAGAGAGAGACAGAAAGACGACCTCCACCAAGAGAGAAAGAGAAACACCACAACGCCAACCAGACATCGCACGTCAAGCCGACCGAGAAGAAGAGAAACGAGAGAGACGAGAGATGAGAGAGACGAGAGAGAGACGACGAGAGCGAAGAAGAACCCACAGCATATCACACAAATATTAATATCTCCACTTAGTATCATGCGTTCTTCCCGCGTCTGCGTATGCTCCCGATTAGAGCTCTTCTCTCTACTCTAACCCTTCCTTCAATTAGCCGAAATCTATCACACACATCTCTCCGCCACTCCATCCCTACTCCCCCCAAAAACACAATCACAACCCAACCTCTCCACCACACGCATCCCAGCCACAAACCCAACAACACAACCGCCTCCGAAACGTGGCAGTTGACACCGCTCGACATCCCCTTGCGCAAGTTGCCTGAAACTTCCCCCAAACGTAATGAGATTTTCGGCGTAACACGAGTGGTTCTCCTGGCCTTGTGGCGGCGGTGAGAGAGGGAAAGGGAGAGCACCGACGCCGGCTCCAGGATAAAGATCTATTACCAAGGAGAACATTGGCACATGGGATAGGAGTGTGTAAGAGGCAGGGCGTTCTGGCTTGTTAGGTGTAATAGGACTGTGTTTTATGTATTCCAGCTTTTTTTTTTTTAGATGGAATAAGAGTGTGGAAGGATGAAGTATCTCGGTTTGTTGGTAGTCGTAGGCCTGTGATTTAGACTGCTAAAGCAACATATCCCAGCTTTCTAGATATAATTGGAGTGTGTAAAGGTAAAATAACCATGGCTTAGATAATAGGAGTGTGTAAGGGAAGTTGAGAAAAGAAGAAAAAGTTTTTGGTAGACAGTAGTTTTCGCTTCGGGATAATGGTGGTTAGAGAGTGAGGGGAGGGGGGTAGGAGAGGGAGAGGGAGAAGGAAGAGAAGAGGGAAAGAGGAGGAAGTGCAAGGGATATTAGGAGAAAAAAGGCAAAAGAAATGAAAGACAAACGTAGAGAGTATTACGATATATTTAAATTTTCAAAAAAGCACTTATCACATCGACACATCCCCCCCCCCTCCCCTCTACCCCCGACTCCCAACACCCATCCTCCTTCCTCGGCTGATAACTTGAACACAAAAACAACGAATCGAAGAACAGGAAAACAGACAATATGCCCATAATCGTGTATTTTCCTGTTCCTCCCTTCGTTGTCTCGTTTACACCTTGTCCAGCACGAATCTTTCACATTATATCGCGCCTTCCAACGAGCACACACGTTCGATGCATCTGCAGTTTTGGCGCGAAAAAACGTAAACAAAAATGGCGACCAAATCCTGGTAGTGGCATTCTTTTTTTAAGGAGCTTGGGATTTAACCAAAGGAAAGAGCCGAATTAGACAACTACAGGCAAGTATAGTAAAAAGAAGTATATGCTGAGGGACAGGCAATTTCCCTATTTATTCTCTATTATTGGCAGATATTTAGTCTTTTGTTGACTTATTCATGGTGCGATTCCACACGCAATTTGTCTTTTTGTTTATTTATCAATTTATTTTACTATAAACTAACTAACGAAAACTGTGTTAATGTAGTTAATTATTTCGCATGAAGAGAGGAAAAAGTGAGATAAACAAGTAGGAACGGAAGTGAGAATAACAAGAGGATCGAGAGAGGGAAAAAAGAGAAAGAGAAGTAGATAGAAGATGGAAGAGAGAAGAGAGAAAGGGAAAGTGAAATCGACAGGAGAGAGGATAATGATAAGAGGAAGAGGAAGAGGAACATGAAAACGAAGAAGAGAAGAAAGATACGGATAAGAGAGATGGGGAGAAATAAAGAAGAGAAGAGAGGCGGATATAAAAAAGAAGGACGAAAGAGGGAGAAGACGAAAAAAGAGAGTAAAGAGGACAAAGAAGAAATACGAAGAGAAAAGCGAGAGAGGAAAGAGAGGTGGAGATAATTGAGAGAAAAGAAAGAAAAAAATGAGAAAGTGGCGGAGAAACTAAATAGAAGAAGAAATACAAGAGAGGAACAAAAAAAGAGAAAGAAGAGAGTCAGAAAAAAGAAAGAGAGAAAATAGAGGAAGAAAAAGATGAGAGAGAGTGTTAGAAAAAAAGGATAGAGAAAAAATGGAGAAAAAGAAAGATCAGAGATAGGGAAAATATGAAGGAAGGAATAAAAGGAGGCAAAAATGGGGAGAAAAAAAAGAAAAATGCACACATGAAGAAAAGGAGATGGAGTGAAGGAGAGATAACTGCGCACTAAAAGAAATACAAAAGAGTAATTAATAAACAAAAGAAGATAAAAGAAATACGAGACTAAAAAGTAAAATAGAAAGGCAGACAGACAGACATATATAGACAGATAGACATAGATAGAACACATAGATAGATTTTGTAAGAGAGAGAGTGAGTGAGAGAGACTGAGAGTGAGAGAGAAAGAGGGAAACACATGAATAGATGGATAGATAGAGAGATAGGAAGAAAGAAAGACAGACAGATATATACAATCATATGGATAGATAGACAGATAGAGAGAGAGCACAGAGTCAGGCAGAAGAACACACACACACACACACACACACACACACACAGAGCGAGAGAGAGAGAGAGAGAGAGCGAGCGAGAGAGAGAGAGAGAGAGAGAGAGAGAGAGAGAGAGAGAGAGAGAGAGAGAGAGAGAGAGAGAGAGAGAGAGAGAGAGAAGAGAGAGAGAGAGAGAGAGAGAAAGAGAGAGAGAGACGGACAAACAGACAGACAGAGAGATAGGAATGGTCGAAAATAATCCCCCAATTTTACAGATCCTTCACAAGGGTCAAACGAAGAGGTTAGCGTCAGCAAAAGTGACCCTTGACCTCTTTCTGGTTCCTACTTGACCTTATCTTGACCCTTGCCTTGACCCTTTCAAGTTGTATCTTATAAGTCAGCGTGTTTTAGATCTATTGATTATCTATCACCTCTCCACCTATTTTTATACTTAATTTCTCTTGATTTTCACATGTTCATTATCCATTTTCTATATTCCTTGTTTATTTTCATTTACATGGTCTACCCTTGTACTAATATCTGAATTATTAGAATATCTTATTTGCGTGTTTTTGTGTCCATATATATATTTTTTTCTTTTTTTTTCTTTCTTCCTTTTTTTTTTTTTTTTTTTTTTCCGAAATTCTCTTTCGTTCGAATTTCGGGTGATTATCATGTAAAATTTCCACACATATTTAAGTGGTATTTATGTATTCATCTGTATTTCTTCGCCTGTATAATAATTTAGTGTTACTTTATCTGTAATAATCTTTCTAGTTACTCTTTCTAGTTCTTTTTCTTTTATGTTTTTTTTTTATCCTTCTAATCCATATCTTTATTTCTGTTTACTTTTATGTTTTATGTTTTTCTTTTTTTGTGTGTTTCCTATGTCTGTCACCATATTTTAGTTTATATCTTTATCTTCGGGTTTATTTCATTTTTTCAAGTTGTTATATCTGTCAGGCTGTTTTTATGGTTTTCTCTCTATTTATTATTATTTTCTAGTCTCCAATTTCATCTTCTTATATCTGTATCCTTCTATTTTAGTTCACCTTAATCTTTCCAATTCCATTCTCTTTTTCAATAACCGTTTTCTCTGTTTTCAGTTTCATTTCTCTTCGCCTTCGTTTTCTTTTTCTTTTTTGCTTGTTCTTCCTCCATTCGTTGAGATCTCTTCCCTTGTTCTTATGTCTCTTATATTCTCTTGACCTTCTTTCTTAACATCTACTGATCTTTCTCTGACCTTTCTTGGCCTCGCTCTTCGGATTATTCAAACTTTTTTTGGGGCATCTTGATTATTTTTTCGATTGTCATTTTTTAATATACTTGTTGATTAACTGACACAAGTAACGAATGTATTATGTAAGAATCAGGCAGCTGAGGTTTCTAACTTTTTTTTTTTTTTACTTCTGCCAAGGAGGTTATGTTTTTTCGTAGCGTTGGTTAGTTTGTTGGTTAGTTGGTTAGCAGGATAACTCAAAAAGTTCAAAACTGATTTTTATGATTTTTTAACGGAGGTATGTCTTAGCCCAACCTGGATGCTATTAATATTTTAAGTGCCTTTAAATTTTGGTGGATTTTTATTGCATCAGTGACCCTATTGGCACTCTTTGAGTACATCTAGTTGTTATCATTATTATCATTAGTAACTTCATAGTAATAGTTATTTTTATTATCATTGTTACTATCTTTATGAATACTATAATTATGTGATTTTATTTATCAAGTTTATTCATTCCCTATTTCTGTTTTTTTTTTTTTTTTTTTTTTTTTTTTTTTTTTTTTTTTTACATTTCTCTCTTCCAAGTTTTAATATCCTGATTTCTACACACAATCTCCTGTCTAAACTTTCAGATTCTTAAATCGTTCCTGGACACCGAACTTGCGTGAACAAAATAACAACATCACCCCTTAAATAAAAAAATCAACCCCTTTATCTCAGTCATCCAATTGCAATTACCAATCCTATTTTTTAAACCAACAAATCCAATTTCACTCTCAATCTGTGGCCTTTGATAAAACATCACGGATTAGTCAGCCAAATCCCCCCCCCCAAAAAAAAAAAATAAAATAAAATAAAAATAAAGGAAAGAAGTAGTAGAAGAGGTCAGAGGGTTTAATGTCCCTTCCAGTTTTGCTTTCGTTTGTAAAAGAAAGAAAGAAGGAAAGAAGAATAAGAAGAAGAGAAACGCGATTAAAGAGCTTAAAGTCCCTTCCATTTCTGTCTCTAAGAAGAAAAAGAAAATAAGAAGAAGAAAAAGAAAAGGAAAAAGAAGAAGAAGAAAAGAAAGAAAAAAAAGAGAAGAAGAAGAAAAGAAGAAGAAAGAAGAGAAAAGAAGAAGAAGAAGAAGAAGAAGAAGAAGAAGAAAGAAAAAAAAGAAAAGAAAAAGAAA
>NW_020872489.1:477230-479456 GCF_003789085.1 Penaeus vannamei
GGGAAGGAAGGGCGCGCGATGTGTGGGAAGGGAAGGAAGGGAGAAGGGAGGGTGAGGGTCGCCTTAAGGAGAAGAATAAGGAGAAGGAAAGATGGGAAAGTGCGGGAGAAGAAGAGAGAGGGAGGAACGAACTCGCACCAGGGGGGGGAGTAGGAAGGGAGAGGGAAGGACTTGCGGAGGGAAAGGAGGGAGGGAAGACAACACGTGTCAGGAAAGGGAGGAGGGAAGGAGGGAAGGAGGGGGAAAGAGAAGAGTCAGCTCCTAGAGAGGGGAGAGAAGAGAAGCAAAGATGAGGGGAGAAGAGAAGGAAGAGAGAAAGAAAAAAAAAGCGAAAAGAGAAAGGGAAGAGGAAGAAGAGAGGCAAACATAACTAAGAGGAGTGGAGGAGGGGAAGCCCAAGCGTGAGTCTAAAGGGTACACAAGACACACGAGAAACCCGCTGACGAATATTAAAGAGAAAACGCAGTGTGACATCTCCATTATGGCCAGAGGGTGATGGCAAAAGGGTGTTCCTGGACGTCGGGATAAAACATCGTTAAAAGGCAGATTAAGCGAGAGGCAAGAATGCAGTTGGGAGTCCTTAGGAAAAGCATAAGTGAGGTTCGAGTTGTTGAGATGAAAGTGTTATATTTTATTTGATTCTAATGTCTATTGGCTCTTTAATTTTGCTTTTTATTGCTTGTTTTTGTTTCTTTTTTGTTTTTCTGTCAGGGCCTTCGTGCCTCCTATTTTTTTCGTCTTTATTTAATTTTACTTTTTATTGCTTACTCTTTATTTCCTTTTTGTTCTTCTGTCAGGGCCTTCGTGCCTCCTATTTTTTTCGTCTTTATTTATTGCTTTGTTAGTTTGTTCTTCATTCTCACTTTCTGTTTAACTTGTTGATATATATATATATTTTTATCTAGCAGGCACACACACGCACACGCACACATGCTTGCACGCACGAACACACACACACACACACACACACACACACACACACACAAATATACATATATAAATTTGGCTACATCTACAAAACATTTATACACAAAGGACATTATATGAATTTCGTGAATTTACG
The DNA here is from genome assembly GCF_003789085.1 of Penaeus vannamei. Taxonomy (NCBI): domain Eukaryota; kingdom Metazoa; phylum Arthropoda; class Malacostraca; order Decapoda; family Penaeidae; genus Penaeus; species Penaeus vannamei. The sequence continues at coordinate 478,294 of NW_020872489.1, forward strand.
ATCCTTGGAACTGACAACCTTTTGATATATCTAAAGCCCGAGGAGGTCGCAGAAAAATAAAAATAAATCCTGAATGGGTCACAGAAAACGGGAAAGCCTGAATGGACCGAAGAAAACGCGAAGCTCTTAAGCAACCATTACCTTCTCTATTGCTGTTTCAGGATCTTTTATGTCAAGGAAATACACTTCTTTTTACGGGGTTCCTTTATAGGTTGCAGGTGCCTGTGTATGTATGTTTGTACAGGGAAATATATTGGGGTTTTCTTTGTAGGCTAGGTGCATGTGGGTTTGTACTTCTTTTTTTTACGGGGTTTCTTTGTAGGTTGCAGGTGCCTGTGTATGTATGTTTGTACAGGGAAATATACTTCTTTTTACGGGGTTCCTTTGTAGTTGCAGGTGCCTGTGTATGTATGTTTGTACAGGGAAATATACTTCCATTTTACGGGGTTTCTTTGTAGGTTGCAGGTGCATGTGTATGTATGTTGTACAGGGAAATATACTTCAATTTACGGGGTTCCTTTGTAGGTTGCAGGTGCATGTGTAATGTATGTTTGTACAGGGAAATATACTTCTTTTTACGGGGGTTCCTTTGTAGGTGCCAGGCTGCCTGTGTTGGTATGTTTGTACAGGGAAATAATACCTTCTTTTTAACGGGGTTCCTTTCCTAGGTTCTGCGGTGCATGTGTATACATATGTAACTGGTTGTACAGGGAATATAACTTCTTTTTTAACGCCGGGTTCCTTTATAGGACTTGCAGGTGCATCGTGGTATGTATGTTTGTACAGGAAATATACTTCATTTTTAACAGGGTTCCTTTATAGGTTGCCAGGTTGCATTGGTAATGTATTTGTAAGGGAATATACTTCTTTTTTTACGGGGTTCCTTTATAGGTTGCAGGTGCATGTGTATGTTGTTTGTACAGGGAAATATACTTCCTTTTTACGGGGTTTCTTTAATAGGGTTGCAAGGTGCATGTGTATGTGGTCTTTGTACAGCGAAATATACTTCCTTTTTACGGGGTTTTTCTTTATAGGTTGCAGGTGCATTGTATATGTATGTTTGTACAAGGGAAATATACTTCTTTTACGAGGGTTCCTCCTTGTTAAGGTGCAGGTGCCTGTGTATGCTTGTTTGCACAGGGAAATATACTTCTTTTACGGGT
>NW_020872489.1:479556-487056 GCF_003789085.1 Penaeus vannamei
GGGGAGAGAGGGAGAGAGAGAGAGAGGGGGGAGAGAGGGAGAGAGAGAGAGAGAGAAGAGAGAGAGATGAGAGAGAAGAGGGAGAGGGAGGAAGGGGTATAGCGTACACCGACATACGGACCGTCGTGTGCCAAGTCTGTCATAGGCTCTATTCTGCCGTACAGACTTGTCGGGGCTCCTCATTGGGTGAAGGTTGCCACCTGCATTTTATTATGTATAGACGACTTTGCTGTATATTCTTCATGTCTTACCCCCGCAATTTTCTTGGTAATCATTTATTACCCTTCACCTACTGTTGGGGCCAAGATTGTGGATATTGGAAAGGTTTCCAAGGCATTATCTCTCTATACATATGGGTAGTAAAGAGGAGGGGAAATCATTCGATACCACTATCGTCGTGCTTTGATCATGGATGGTATTTTGGATATTTATCTCAAGTTTCATTTGATCAGCATGTAAATTATTCTAATGATGCCTAAACGCCGCCCAGAACAGCCGAAAACAAAACAACACACACTCACCATCACTCACTCACTCACTCACTCACTCACTCACTCACTCACTCACTCACTCACTCACTCACTCACTCACTCACTCACTCACTCACTCACTCACTCACTCACTCACTCACTCACTCAGTCAGTCAAGTCACATCACACTCTCACACATACACAGAGAATATTGCATTGCACAAGCCATCGGTTATTTCCTGCTTGGTTAAACAGATAATAAATTTGCAAGCATTACGCGAAGTCCATTCCCGATCCCTCTATAAATGAAATTGAGAGCAACCGAATTCAATACCTTTAGTACATTTTAGTCTTTTAAAAGGTTCTCCTCTGCTGCTGTTTCTAGCATATTTGTATGCTCCACCGGTATTCTTGGTGCTTCTGAACAAGGGTCGAAGCGTAAATCGTCTCTAAATATTATTCAGGTCATTTTAACCTTTCTTCTCATTACATATTGTTTTGAGGCTATTTTTTCTTCTATTTGATATTTTTTTCTGTAGGCCTGCCCTTTTTTCATTTTTATTTTAGTTAAGACTTTGCTTTCTTCATTTTGTCTTGTTTTATATTCCATATTCCATTGTTTTATCCGAATGTAAATACCATCATAATCTGCAGAATCATTCAAATATCGACTATTTTTCGCTTGTTTTAATACCTTTTGAGTTTTCAGGTTTCCAAAATAATCAGAGGAATAGATAGACAAATAGATGAATATACAGGTGCATGAAAACTGCTTCTGATGTGAATTTAGAAAAGAGAAGCATAATCATTTTTGCCTGATTTTACGTTTCTGACAGGACCCTATCTATTTACATGGGCTTAGCTGTTTGACATGTGGTACACTCTACACATGCATCTAGAATATTTACACACACATGCATTCACATTAGTATTCAAATTCGCATTCACATACACATATACATTCACATACACATTTACACACATTCACATTCACATACACATACATTCAAATACATTCACATACACATGCATTCACATATATAAGTATCTATATAAATATATATACCTTCTTTTTATTCAATCCAGATGGTGAAACAGAGGCAGTTGATCATAAAGGAAGAAGTTGAAGGGATGACTCTCTGTAAGTTAATAAAAAAAGTATAGTATAACTCCATTTCATATACTGTTTGTATTACTAACTTGAATAAGAGACTGCAGGTACACGGGCATTATTTGTAATCAATAATATCATTTTCAGCGGATGAGGCCGTGGCTTTGATGACCGCTGTGGTGAATTCAACACTTACTCAAAAATACCCTGAATGTCCCATGCTATACAGACGAGTCGGTGGTAAATGCTTAGCCTTCTTTTCCCTTGCGAAGGTAAGGTAGTTATAAAGGCTTTAAAGTGTGTTGGTAGACTTGACTTGTAATTTACTTGTATAGTAATGGAACCCATGGATGATTTGGTGAATTTGAATTTTAAAAAATTACCAATGATTTGTAGTAGACTGGTATATGTCGAAATATTAAAGGTTGAGATCTCTTTTTCTTTTGACAGATCATGGAGTCATTGTTTAAGTAATATTGTAAATCTCGTAATTTTTTTCTTCTTTAGGTTCAGTGGCCGGAAGCTCGACAGTTTTGCAAATCCATTTTTGGTGACTTGGTGACATTCAAGAGCCTACAAGAATTTGGACTTGTAATTGACTATCTAAAGGAAACTTGTGAGTTATGAGTCGTGGAAGTTCTATGTTTTCAGCATTTGCCCCTTATTTTTGTAATGAGTAATATACAAACCGAGGAACCCATATTTTCTGATGAAATAAAATTTACAGAAATTCTAATTGTTCAGTACTTCTGTCCAGGTAGGCACCTTACATACTGAGTACTTGAATAAGACTAACTACAACACACACTGTCCAGCAAGAAAACTATCACCAAAACTTTGGATCAGTATATTATTCAAGGCACAGTAAATTGTAAATATGCCATGAAACTAAAAAACTGTGAATACACTGCAGTACTAACGACTGACTTCTGGATCGGTGGGAGGTATGATATGGACGTCAATGCTTGGGCATGGGCCAGTGACGACTCTCCTATGCCTTTGGGATCTCCCTATTGGGCTGAGAAGTAAGTGAAGTGGTCACACTTATTATTGATTTAATAATGTAAGACTTCAAACAGCAATACTTCTCTAATGTGAAAAGGTGAGCCACAATACTAAATAGAATTGAGTGGCTGTTTCATTTTTATCTTGTGGACACATTACTGTGATTGTGTTCATGACACACCAGTGAGGTTAGGCTGAACTCCAGTTTAGAGTAATTTATCAAGTCTGATTAAACTGTAGTTAGTCATAGAATTATTCAGTGTTTTGTAATGGCCAGAATAGACTCCAGACAACCAAATCTCTTGAAACTGAATACAATTGAAACTGAAATAACTTTAATAAACGTTACCATCTCATTCTCATTGTCAACAGGTACAGCAGCTCCTGTGTGCCTCGGTCGCCTCCTCACACAGACCCCTTCAGCAACCCTCCAACTGCCCTCCCTGAAGCCCCGTGTTACAACTACATTCAGGCACCCAAGCAACGCAGCCAGGGATGGTAAGCCCACAAGAATTAACTTAATGATTACCATTAGTGAGCCAATTATCAGGAAGAAATAATGAAATATATATATAGTATATATATATATTAATATAATATATGATATATATATAATATTATATATATATATTATATATATATATATATATATATATATATTATATAATTATTTTTTAAGGATTCTTTGTTAATCTATCATGATTTTCACACAGGTGCAGTGCTATAACCTATGAGCACTTCTACTTCATCTCGGACGACGAATGCAAAGTTCCCAGTCCCCTGTGTCTCCTTGCCACGAACCTGAGGGAGTCTAGTCAAGGATGGACAACAGCTGCTCGCACAGTTGAAGGGCTTGTCATTATGTTCATATATGTTAAGGCGAATAGGAATATATATACTTCAGGTGTGTGTGTGTCCGGGTGTGCAAGTTTTTTTGTTTTTTTTTTTTATAAATTTTCTGAGTGAATTGAGTAATTCCATTACAGAAGCATTTTTTTTTTTGTTAAGAAAAGTAATTTTAAATACATATATATTTTTTTCTTTTGTCATAATACTTCTTCTATCTTGAAATCAATGTCACCAGCAGTCTAATATACTAGTTGGTAAAATTACAGACGACAACTTCTAGATGCTTGACTTAATAGTCAGATTATAAAGGACTGCCTAAACCATAATAAATTTAATTGCATAATTGTAAAGAATAGACGCAGCAGTATTTGTCATCATTAGCATAATCTCTTCACATTACCTAAGAGTATCCCTTAAGAGAGCAATAATTTTTTTTTTTTTTTTTTATAAAATCAGGCTGATCACAAAAAGTTTTTTTTTTTTTTTAGATTCCTTTACACTGTTGTTTGTTTCTTTTTCTAAAATCCAAGGCAAAAATACAAGATATATGAAGAAAAGGGAAGACAGAATGAAGAAAGATTGGTATAAATGTATAGTTGTTTACTCTTCTGTTAACTTTATTATCATAATGATACGCTATCACAAACATAAAAGAAAAGAAGCTCATGAGATCCCATCTGACACCTGTCCTTTCAACTAATTTTCGGTAATACTACAAAAATCTTTTCAGTATTATCTACTTTTGATATTATTCATGGTGCTAGAGAACACTGTGGGGGGAAAAAAAAACCCTTGGAACATAAACATATCCTGAAAAGTAATAATCAACATACCATGAAAATGGAAAAAAAAGTCATAACTGAATAATTAACAACACATGAGGAACAAAATATTCTTTAACCCCTACATTTGCAACTTGTGAATTTACAAACACAATAGTTTATTGTAAAAACAAACATGTAATGATTTAAATCACATGCTCAATTACTTTCATACACACCAGTAACATATAAGAGCATAATTTTAGTGCTTCTGCTATGAGATTTCTTTCGTTTTTTGCCCCCCTTTCCACATTGCAACAGTTTTCAATACAATCTCAATGTATTGTCAGAACAGATATTCCAGACTGCAATACTGGCCTTGTTTACTTTTACTTACACCTTGGTCCCTTGTCTTTGGCTATCTCTGCACCCTATTGGTCCTTCACCAGCTGTTATTGAACTTCCTTTTTAACACTTTTTGAGATGGCAATAAATATTATACAATAAAAAAGATAATGGAAACTATGAAATAAAAATGAATTAAAGAGGACTACCACTACATAGTACACGCACTGACTATATACACAACACTGTTTACTTTTTTAATGAAAATCTATATGAAAATGAGAGAGAGAGAATGTAAGTATGCATACTAAGGCATATTTTTCTTGATAACAATTCAAAATAAACACTAAAAATGCCAGGATATTAATAATAACATATCTATGTGAGAGAGTGTGTGTGTGTTTGTGTTATGTATACAATAAACACAAGATTGAACATGTCATGAAATACATTTTGTGCATTATCTTCCCATGATAATTAACAATATGCATGAACAGTATATGCTATGGATAAATAAATAACTCTGGATTTATCAGATCTATGGAATATTTATCAAATGCTTGATAGAAGTAAAAAATCAAATAAATATATAGAGCAAAAAAATAGAAGACTCCTAACATCAACAAAAAAAAAAGCACACCAGACGTCTATATATATATCACAGGATTTATCTCTTAAGCAAATGAAAACTTTGTAAGATATCGAAGCTGCACCTGTCCTTCATCATAGACCACATATTGGCTCTGTAGGAAGCCGCTTGCCTCAAATTCTTTCTGCGGCACAGGAGGTCCAATGGGTACCACAACTCTCTTGCCATCAAATTTTCTCATCTCATCATTTGATGGATCTGCCAATAAAATATTAGTAGGTTATCAATTCAGTGGAAGTAAAGTCATGAAATACAGTCCACTTTTACTCGTGTATTTCCATTCACAAGCTATTAATTTCTATGCACACATAGTTTTACCTAATGAAATGTGTGCAAAAACAGTTAAATAGTTAAATAGGATGCTGAAATACCACATGCTATGAAATAAGCCTGGCTTATATCTTTCTGTTGTCAATGTAACCAATATCAAATTATAAAATGACTGCTAAATTCACCAGTGAGTGAGTATTTACAGGATGCATATATAACACCATAGATTGTGAAGCATACCTGGTTCTAATCTTCCCTTAGCAGCTATAGAATTGAAGCCATCCGGTGGTCTGGTCAGCGAACTGTTACCCATTTTGATGTACCTCATTCTGCCAAGTGCAGTCTCCACAAGGAACATGAAACCAACATTCCGTTCATCTTCATATTTTCCCCAGTGAACACCCACTGAAATGAAAAAAAAAAAAACATATTAATTTATACCAGCAAAAAACATAACTTTTGATAAGAATAGTTGGATGATAATACTAGACAAACTAGAAAAGTCAAGCATTTTAGGGTATCATTAGTCTTGCAACTGAAATAAGATAATTCAAGGGTGATAATTTTTATCATCATTATAGGCAGACTTGTTTAAGATTAAGTGCCCCAGTTGCATTTTATACTAAATTGTTGGTATTCTAAGCTGATTACAACTCTAGAGGTACTTCGTCAATGAAGGATTCACAAACAGATTATATCAATACAAAAAGGCTTCATATAATGTTTACTGAATAATAGATGGAGCAATTCCTCTATTCTGATTTGTTTTCTTTCTGATCTAAATCACAGATGTGACAGCTAGTATAATCTTATGTCTTTTATATGTGTAACACTATGAATATCTCAGAAAAGGGTGATAATTCTATATTGTCATCACCCAGAACACAAAATATACTCTCACAAGAAAGGTGGACATAACTCTTTTCAATCCACTTCATGTGTTTTTACAGTAAGTGAAGCATTTTCTTTTTCCCGTAGCAGAAGGTATACTTGACTTGCTACAGGCATAATAATGGATTACACATATGCCAGCAAAGCCATTGCTCATGAGACTGAAAGAACACTGTAGTACTGGCTCTGGTCTGAGCACGAGCCATCACTTTCCTACTTTCAACCAGTCAGTTAGATGTGTTCCTTTGAGCTAAATCATTATGTTTTAAAGGATGACTGGTTAGTTTATCAAAGTGAATAAATCATATGGTGTTTTAATTAATTCTTAATACTTTTTATCCTACTCTGAAAAAAAATCACAATGACAAATCACTGGAGACAAATCTTATAAAGGAAAGGATTACTAGTAATATATAACATAATCCACACAAGTTCCATTCATTCCTCCATGCAATGAAAATTTTTAAATATTAAATTTTCTAAAAATCTTTTGTTGCATGCAAGAGCTTTATTGACTGCCTTACCATTCCATGAAGCCTTTGCATGTTCTGGAGTTAAATAAATCCCCTTGCCCAAGCTTCCCCCAGAAAATGGCGTGATTCGTAATCCATGTTGCAGTACGGCAGCCATCTGAGCCACGTTAACTCCGTACCAGAGCAGCTTGCGGTAGTCCAGCTTTGCATGCTCTTCCGCTCTGTTAGAAATAATGCCGTTTTATTTCATGCTTAATATTCAAGATGATACAATAAAGTGCTTCTGCTCTATATGATTACTCTATACTGTAAGTTATAATATGAGAACTCTATTATATCACAAGATTACTCTAAATTGGTATTATGCTCCATGTCTAGAAACTAGTTCAACTGAAAACAGATCACATAATTAACCTTAAAAACTTCCCTATTGTTCATCCTATTGATTACTTGCAAAACACATCAAAATGGTGACGAAGCACATAAAGAATAATCCGCCAGGTACCTGATCTTGTCTTGAGGACGATGCACAGACCACACGTCCAACAGAGTTCCTCGACGAGAGTTTGGGCAAGCACCTGCATACTCCTCCAAAAGCTGCAAAGTACATTATTTATTTAATTTAAAATCTTATCCTCCATTCCAGAGTATTAAAATCTGAAGAGGTAATTTAGTA
>NW_020872489.1:492652-510152 GCF_003789085.1 Penaeus vannamei
TAAAAAATGTTTGCAAACGTTCATTAAAAAAAAGAAAAAAAAAAATCATATTACAAATTTATTAAAATCCAGTTTCTCTGTTATCATTATTTTTTAAACACTACTCTATACTGTAATCCTGCTTGTATTTCACACAAACGCACACAACACATACACAATATACACAAACGCCGCAAGCACGATACACACACACACACACACGCACACGCACACGGCACACACACACCACAAAACACACACACACACACACACAACTTATGCATAAAGGCATCATACTCCGAACCCATTGAAACCATATTCCAACCCTTTGTCCTCCTCCTCCTCATTATTACTATCATTATTGATACTCATATTAATTCTAATTGTTATTTTATGCTTCGAGACAAGTGCACTACAGTGAAGTAGTTGGTTAATTTGTGCACATTTATTATTTGCACGACTTTCCGAGTGACAGGTAAGAAGTAAGGTAGGAAGAAAGGGGAAAGGAAAGGAAGGAAGAGAGAGGAATGATAAAAGGGGGGAGAGGGAGAAGGAGAAGGAAGGGGAAAAGGGAACTCACAGAAGAAAAGGGAAAGGGAGGAAAATGGGAGGGTTGAAGGGGAAAGAGAGGTGGAATAACAGAAAAGGAAGAGGGTAGGGGGGGGAGGGGCAAGGCGGATGTGGGAGGAGGGAAGGGGTAAGGGAGAGAAGGGAGTGGGGGAGGATAGAAGAGAGAAGGGAGGAAGAGGGAGAAAGTTGAAATTGGCCTTAATGTAGGAGGGGAGGGAGTGTACTTCTTATATCTCATTCATTTTTTTCCTATGAAATGTTTATGCATATTGCTAGATATCGTTATCATTATTATAACTATTGTTATCATTATCACCACCTTCATCATCATCATATTCATCTTTATGTCTATCATACTTATTATCATTGCCATTACTGTTACTGTTATCATTATGATTATCATTTTCCTTTTTTTAGCATTATGATAATTATGATAATCATTTTTATTATTACCTTGATCAGCATTATCCCATTACTATTATTATCAATGTTATCATTATTATCATTATCATTGTCACTTCTATGATCATTGTTATTGTCGTTACTCAATCTAGTACGTGAGGTCCTTGGCGTAGATCCTCTTCAGATGGTCAAGGTGGAGATGGGAAGAAGAGGGGAAGGGGAAAGGGAAAGGGCGAAGGAAGGGAGAAGGGGAGAAGAAAGAGGGGAGAAGAGAGGGATAGGGGAGAAAAGGATGGAAGGGGGGTATGGGGAAAGAGGGGAGATGAAGGGATGAGGGATAATGGGGAAAGAGGGGAGGTGGGTGGGGAAGAGGAGAGAGGGAGGAGAAGGGAGGGGATACCTCACTTCATCAGACATTACAGAATACACTTGTCCTCCGCAGCCACTAATAACATCGCCAGCAAAGGTCACAATTATAGCTTGCCATTCACCAAGGGAGACACATGGACTTCACACTCCTCCCCCCCTCCCCTCCTCTATTCCGAAGCAAGGAGGACGGAAGGCAATTCAAAACATATTTATTATTTTTGTTTATTCATTTATTTCCCCTCCTTTTTTTTTTTATTTTCTTATTTTCCCTCCTTTTTTTGTTTATCGTTTTATTTTCTTTTATTCTAACAGCTACCAAAGGGGAATGGAAACGTTGAGATCTTGGGCTGTCGACTTTCCCATTACTTTCTGTGTATTTAATTTTTTTTCTAATAAAAGTACGTAATTAAATAGGATTGGACTTGGGTTTCGTCTGTGTTCTCCATTTGCAAAATGAAATAAAACTTTTTCTTTTTTCCTTTATTAAATTTTTTTTTGTAATCTATGTGTAATTGAATACAGACCACGAAAGGTAAGAGAAGAAAAAGAAAGAAAGGAAGACATTAACAATAAATGAATAAGATGAATAACATAGCAGCATATTCAATAAAAAACCATACAATAATAAACAGGAAAAAAAAACAAAAAAAGGGAAAACGAAAGAAAGGAAAAATTAACAAACAAACAAACAAAGAGAAGAAAGAAAGAAGAAAGAAGGAAAGAAAGAAATTAACTATAAATGAATAACATGGATAACATAACAGCATAATATTTCATAAAAAAAAACATACAAAAACAGGAAAAAGCACGAAAAAAGGGAAAACGAAGAAAGGAAAACATATAATAATATAATAAATAAAATCATCGTTATCATTATTTTCTATATTGTATTTTTTTTAGGTTTCGTCCGACTGGTCGCACTTAACGTTTGGCATTTTATTCTAAAATAGAAGTATTAAAAAATGTTGCAAACGCTCATAAAAAAAAAAAAAAATCATATTACAAATTTATTAAAATCCAGTTCTCTGTTATCATTATTGTTATTAACACTATCTATACTGTAATCCTGCTTGTATTTTTACACATACACAACGCACGCAAGCACGTACGCACACACACACACACACGCCACACGCACACGCACACGCACACACACGCGCGCACACAAACACACACACTTATGCATAAAGGCATCATACTCCGAACCCATTGAAACCATATTCAAACCCATTATCCTCCTCCTCCTCATTATTACTATCATTATTGATACTCATATTATTCTAATTGTTATTTTATGCTTCGAGGCAAGTGCACTACAGTGAAGTAGTTGGTTAATTTGTGCACATTTATTATTTGCACGACTTTCCGAGTGACAGGTAAGAAGTAAGGTAGGAAGAAAGGGAAAAGGAAGGAAGAAGAGAGAACTTGATAAAAGGGGGAGAGGAGAAGGGGAAGGAAGGGAACTCACGGAAGAAAGGGGAGAGGGAGGGAAAATGGCAGGGAATTGAAGGGGAAAGAGAGGTGGATAACAGGAAAGGAGGGGGGGGGGGGGGGCAAGGCGGATGTGGGAGGAGGGAAGGGGGTAAGGGAGAGAAGGGAGTGGGGGAGGATAGGAAGGGAGGAAGAGAGGGAGAAAGTTGAAGTTGGGTTTAATGTAGAGGGGAGGGGGTGTACTTTTTATATTTCATTCATTTTTTTCCATGAAATGTTTTATAGATATTGCTAGATATCGTTATTATCATTATAACTATTGTTATCATCATCACCACCTTCATCATCATATTCATCTTTATGTCTATCATACTTATTATCATTGCCATTACTGTTATCGTTATCATTATGATAACAATAATGATTATATTATTACTTATCATTTTTTTTTTTAGCATTATGATGATTATCATTATCATTTTTTATTATTATCATGATCAGCATTATCCCCTTACTATTATTATCAATGTTATCATTATTATCATTATCATTGTCACTTCTATGACCATTATTAGTTGTCGTAGTTACTCAAATCTAGTACTTTGAGGTCCTTGGAGGTAGATCTTCAGAGTAGAATCTTTTTTCTAATAAAATCGTACGGTAATTTAACAGGATTGGACTTGGGGGGTTCGTTCTGTCTTTTTTTCTTTTTTTTTTTTTTGTAATTCTATTGTGTAATTGAATACAGACCACGAAAGGTAAGAGAAGAAAAAGAAAGAAAGGAAGACATTAACAATAAATGAATAAGATGAATAACATAGCAGCATATTTAATAAAAAACCATTACAATAATAAACAGAAAAAAACAAACAAAAAAGGGAAAACGAAAGAAAGGAAAATTAACAAACAAACAAACAAAGAGAAAGAAAGAAGAAAAAGGAAAGAAAGAAATTAAACTATAAATGAATAACATAGATAACATAACAGCATATATATTTCATAAAAAAAACATACAAAAACAGGAAAAAGCACGAAAAAGGGAAAACGAAAGAAAGGAAAAATATAATAATAATAAAAAGTCATCGTTATCATTATTTTCTATATTGTATTTTTTTTAGGTTTCGTCCGACTGGTCGCACTTAACGTTTGGCATTTTATTCTAAAATAGAAGTATCAAAAAATGTTGCAAAACGCTCATAAAAAAAAGAAAAAAATCATATTACAAATTATTTAAATCAGTTCTCTGTTATCATTATTGTTATTAACACTATCTATACTGTAATCCTGCTTGTATTTCACACAAACGCACACACACATACACATATACACAAACGCACGCAAGCACGTACGCACACACACACACACACACACGCACACGCACACACGCACACGCACACACGCACCACGCACACACACACACACGCGCGCACACAAACACACACACTTATGCATAAAGGCATCATACTCCGAACCCATTGAAACCATATTCAAACCCATTATCCTCCTCCTCCTCATTATTACTATCATTATTGATACTCATATTATTCTAATTGTTATTTTATGCTTCGAGGCAAGTGCACTACAGTGAAGTAGTTGGTTAATTTGTGCACATTTATTATTTGCACGACTTTCCGAGTGACAGGTAAGAAGTAAGGTAGGAAGAAAGGAAAAAGAGGGAAGAAGAGAGAGGACTTGATAAAAGGGGGAGAGGGAGAAGGGGAGGAAGGGAACTCAGAAGAAAGGGAGAGGGAGGGAAAATGGAAGGGAATTGAAGGGGAAAGAGAGGTGGATAACAGGAAAGGAAGGGGGTGGGGGGGAAGGGCAAGGCGGATGTGGGAGGCAGGGGAAGGGGGTAAGGGAGAGAAGGGAGTGGGGGAGGATAGATAGAGAAGAGGAAGAGGGAGAAAGTTGAAATTGGCCTTAATGTGGGAGGGGAGGGGGTGTATTTTTTATAGTTCATTCATTTTTCCATGAATTTTTTATAGATATTGCTAGATATCGTTATCATTATTATAACTATGATTGTTATCATCATCACCTTCATCATCATCATATTCATCTTTATGTCTATCATACTTATTATCATTGCCATTACTGTTATTATTATTATAATAACAATAATGATTATCATTATTTACTTATCATTTTTTTTTTAGCATTATGATGATTATCATTATCATTTTTATTATTATCATTGATCAGCATTTCCCTTACTATTATTATCAATGTTATCATTATTATCATTATCATTGTCACTTCTATGATCATTGTTATTGTCGTTACTCAATCTAGTACGTGAGGTCCTTGGCGTAGATCCTCTTCAGATGGTCAAGGTGGAGATGGGAAGAAGAGGGGAAGGGGAAAGGGAAAGGGCGAAGGAAGGGGAGAAAGGGGAGGAGAAAGAGGGGAGAAGAGAGGGATAGGGAGAAAGGAGGGATGGAGGAGGGGTATGGGGAAAGAGGGGAGTGAAGGGTAAGGGGAAGATGGGGGGGGGGAGGAGAAGGGAGGGGATACCTCACTTCATCAGACATTACAGAATACACTTGTCCTCCGCAGCCACTAATAACATCGCCAGCAAAGGTCACAATTATAGCTTGCCATTCACCAAGGGAGACACATGGACTTCACCTCCTTCCTCTATTCCGGAGCAAGGAGGACGGGAAAGGCAATTCAAACATATTTATTATTTTGTTTATTCATTATTTCCCCTCCTTTTTTGTTTCGTTATTTTCGTTCATTTTTTTCTTTCCATTTTCTTTATTCTCGTTTTCTTTTACTCTAACAGCTACCAAAGGGGAATGGAAACGTTGAGATCTTGGGCTGTCGACTTTCCCATTACCTTCTGTGTATTTAATGTTTTTTTCTAATAAAAGTACGTAATTAAATAGGATTGGACTTGGGCTTCGTCTGTGTTCTCCATTTGCAAAATGAAATAAAACTTTTTCTTTTTTCCTTTATTAATATTTTTTTTGTAATCTATGTGTAATTGAATACAGACCACGAAAGGTAAGAGAAGAAAAAGAAAGAAAGAAAGACATTAACAATAAATGAATAAGATGAATAGCATAGCAGCATATTAATAAAAACCATACAATAATAAACAGAAAAAAAACAAACAAAAAAGGGAAAACGAAAGAAAGGAAAAGTTAACAAACAAACAAACAAAGAGAAGAAAGAAAGAAAAAAGAAAGAAAGAAAGAAATTAACTATAAATGAATAACATGGATAACATAACAGCATATCATTTCATAAAAAAACATACAAAAACAGGAAAAAAGCACGAAAAAGGGAAAACGAAAGAAAGGAAAACATATAATAATAATAATAAAAATCATCGTTATCATTATTTTCTATATTGTATTTTTTTTAGGTTTCGTCCGACTGGTCGCACTTAACGTTTGGCATTTTATTCTAAAATAGAAGTATCAAAAAATGTTGCAAACGCTCATTAAAAAAAATAAAAAAAAATCATATTACAAATTTATTAAAATCCAGTTCTCTGTTATCATTATTGTTATAAACACTATCTATACTGTAATCCTGCTTGTATTTCACACAAACGCACACACACATACACATATACACAAACGCACGCAAGCACGTACGCACACACACACACACGCACACGCACACGCAACACGCACACACACACACGCGCACACAAACACACACACTTATGCATAAAGGCATCATACTCCGAACCCATTGAAACCATATTCAAACCCTTATCCTCCTCCTCCTCATTATTACTATCATTATTGATACTCATATTATTCTAATTGTTATTTTATGCTTCGAGACAAGTGCACTACAGTGAAGTAGTTGGTTAATTTGTGCACATTTATTATTTGCACGACTTTCCGAGTGACAGGTAAGAAGTAAGGTAGAAGAAAGGGAAAAAAGAAGGGAAGAAGAGAGAGGACTGATAAAAGGGGAGAGGGAGAAGGAGAAGGAAGGGAGGAAGGGAACTCACAGAAGAAAGGGGAAAGGGAGAGAAAATGGGAGGGTATTGAAGGAGAAAGAGAGGTGGATAACAGGAAAAGGAAGGGATGGGGAAGGGGCAAGGCGGATGTGGGAGGGAGGGAAGGGTAAGGGAGAGAAGGGAGTGGGGAGGATAGAGAGAAGGGAGGAAGAGGAGAAAGTTGAATTGGCCTTAATGTGGAGGGGAGGGAGTGTACTTCTTATATCTCATTCATTTTTTTCCTATGAAATGTTTATGCATATTGCTAGATATCGTTATCATTATTATAACTATTGTTATCATTATCACCACCTTCATCATCATCATATTCATCTTTATGTCTATCATACTTATTATCATTGCCATTACTGTTACTGTTATCATTATGATTATCATTTTCCTTTTTTTAGCATTATGATAATTATGATATCATTTTTATTATTATCTTGATCAGCATTATCCCATTACTATTATTATCAATGTTATCATTATTATCATTATCATTGTCACTTCTATGATCATTGTTATTGTCGTTATTCAATCTAGTACGTGAGGTCCTTGGCGTAGATCCTCTTCAGATGGTCAAGGTGGAGATGCGAAGAAGAGGGGAAGGGGGAAAGGGAAAGGGCGAAGGAAGGGAGAAAGGGGAGGAGAAAGAGGGGAAAGAGGGGATAGGGGAGAAAGGAGGGATGGAGGAGGGGTATGGGGGAAAGAGGGGAGGTGAAGGGTAAGGGGAAGATGGTGGGGGAGAGGGGGGAGAAGGGAGGGGATACCTCACTTCATCAGACATCACAGAATACCCTTGTCCTCCGCAGCCACTAATAACATCGCCAGCAAAGGTCACAATTATAGCTTGCCATTCACCAAGGGAGACACATGGACTTCACACTCCTTTCCCCCCCCCCTCCTTCCTCTATTCAAGCAAGGAGACGGGAAAGGCAATTCAAACATTTTTTTTTTGTTTATTCATTATTTCCCCTCCTTTTTTTTTGTTTATTCGATTTCCCTCCTTTTTTGTTATTCGTTATTTTTCTCTTCCATTTTCTTTATTTCGTTTTCTTTTATTTCTAACAGCTACCAAAGGGAATGGAAACGTTGAGATCTTGGGCTGTCGACTTTCCCATTACCTTCTGTGTATTTAATTTTTTTTTCTAATAAAAGTACGTAATTAAATAGGATTGGAATTGGGCTTCGTCTATGTTCTCCATTTGCAAAATGAAATAAAACTTTTTCTTTTTTCCTTTATTAACATTTTTTTTGTAATCTATGTGTAATTGAATACAACCACTAAAGGTAAGAGAAGAAAAAGAAAGAAAGAAAAAATAACTATAAATGAATAACATGAACAATGTAGCAGCATATCATTTCATAAAAAAACATACAATAAAAAACAGGAGAAAAAAAAACTCACAAAAAAGGGAAAGCGAAAGAAAGGAAAAAAATAACAAAGAAAGAAAGACAATAACTATATGTTCATAACATGAACAACAGCAGCATATCATTTCATAAAAAAACATACAATAAAAAAACAGAAGAAAAAAACACAAAAAAAGGAAAACGAAAGAAAGGATATAAATGAACAAAGGAAGAAAAGAAGAAAGAAAGAAAGAAATATGGTACTTACCTACAAACAAACAAAGAAAAGAAGAAAGAAAGAAAGAAATATGTTATTTACCTACAAACAAACAAAAAAAAAGAAGAAAAAAAATTTTACTACCACAAACAAACAAAAAAAAAAAGAAAAAAGAATATATTCCTTACCTACAAACAAACAAAGAAAAGAAGAAACAAATAAATAAATATACTTACCTCCCCTCCCGCACTTGACTCGAAGCGAAGACGTCTCCCGTGCTCCGGTTAAGAGTGAAGAGGGTGGGGGGCGCCGACCCACTCGAACACTTTGTCCCGGACGTCCCAGTCATCCGGATCGTCCACATACACGCGTCCTAAGGGGGCATCCGATCCCCCGCCCTGGAGTGAGGAGAGTGAGGATAGTGTGGAGAGTGAGGATAGTGTGGAGAGTGTGGAGAGTGTGGAGAGTGTGGTGAGTGAGGAACGTATAGATTTGTTGCTTCGGGGGAATATGACTGTATGTGGCGGAATCTTTTTTTTTTCTTCTTTTCTTTTTTTCTTTCTTTCTTTCTATCTTTTTATTTTTTATTTTTTTTTGTTAGCGAATTAAAGATGCAAGTACGTGGAACAATTTTTGTTTTGTTTTGATTAGTTACCGATTTAAAGATATATACTATATATATACTAAACTACGACTTCAGCTTTCAATGCAAAAATTCCAATATCTATTATTCATCTTCTCGGCCATAACGTTAGCAATTTTTTATACAGCCTTATCAAATACTCAGTGATTCAATAAAGACGAAGAACATGATTATAAAGATTATAAATAAGGGAAAAGTGCTCATGCCAACTCGAAGTTAAACAATGACTCACGAGCAATAAATTACAGAGCCTATCGCGGATGAATCTAGAGACTCTGTGTACCTTTGTCATAAGAACTCGAAATCTGCACATAGCTATTGTTGCGTCCCCATTTCAATAAGAACTTTTGTACATATTCCTATATTGTTTCCTCGTTGTAGTCAAAGATTTTGCATATTTGCACAGCACGGATTGTTATGCTCAGAATCGCATGAAATAATAATTATACTGGTATAGATCTCTGCCCTTTATATTATATTATCTCCTGTACAGCATAATGTCGGTAATCTTAAGATATTAATGTACACCCAATCATCTATGTATATGTAATCTATGAAGTAATACAGAGCTACACGCACACACGCCTTCTATAATATCAGCTTGCATCAATACAGGGGCGTAGCACTCAAACCGCCACAGCGCCCTCTCCACCCATGGGCGCGAGGGCGGAGAGCGCCGCTACACGGACACCGCCGGTCTCCGTCAAGGCTCCGATATCTCAGCACGACAACCCCGCCCGCATTTCTCCGTCGCACAGCCCAAACGCACGGCAGTGGGCACCGCCCCCCGGCACCCGTGCTGGCCGCCCTCACCGCCAGGATCCGATATGTCTGGGGAGTATTGGTGCCTTTTTCTTCTCTTCTCCTCCTCTTTCTTTCGTTCTCCCTTCTCTGTTTCTTTCTTCGCCTCTCTTTTACTCCACTCCCTCCCATTTTTTCCGGCCCTGTGGGTGCCTACTTATATTACTATATATAATATATATATTTATATAATACATATCATAGATCATTATATATATATACATACATATATACTATATATATATTATATATATATATAATATATATATATTTTATTTTATTTTATATTATTTTTTTTTTCTTTTTCTTTTAACCGAGTTTTAGATGTAAACACGTGGAGGATTTTTTTTTTTGGTGTGTGCGTGTGGTTGGTGGTGGGTGGGGGGGTATTAGTTACTGAATTATGTAAGGACGGGAAGCTTTGGTTGCGTTGAGTGTGGTGTTTAGAATCGCGTACCCTTTTTCATAGAGGTGCTTGGGTGTGTGTTGCTTTCAGATAGACGTGATGTATGTCCCGTAGGTGGTGGTAATAGAAGAATCTTCGTTATCTGTTTCTCGTATTTGTTACCACTTAGAGATGAAAGACTGGTATTTGTTATCACTTGAAGAAGAGAGACTGGTATTTGTTACCACTTAGAGATGAAAAACTGGTATTTTTTACCACTTGAAGATGAAATACTGGAACGTTAGAATATGTGTCCGAAATGGTGCTCAAACTGGAGTACCCTTTTATAGCGGTGTTCGGATATATCTCAATTCATTATGTGCTGTATCTCCTTTAAGTAAAGGTAAAGGTAAGAAATACATACTGTTATACATTTAGAATATGGGATGGTTGTAAGTGATTAACAGCAAATGTAAATTGGGTGTTTCGTTTATATCTTTATTAATAATTTACTTGAAAGAATCGGAAGGTGTCATATACTTTTTCATATTTGTCATAGTGAATTCTGCTCACTATCATAGATTTTTTTAGATTCCTCTTCCCTGTCCATTTATTAAAAACTGTACTGTGCTTATCAAAATCTATCCTCTATTTATCAGAGTCTACCCTCTACGTACTAAGATTTATCCTTTGTTTGTCAAATTCTGTCCTTTGTTGACTAAATCTACTCCCCTCCCCTACTCCTATATCTAATCTCTCTCACCCTATTTATCAAAAGTTTCTCTCTAATTTTGATAAGATTCATTCTATCTCTCCTGTTCTGTCCTAAATTCTTAATATTTTCAACTTACTTCCTCTATCTTAGTAAAAATCCATTCTCTCTAATCCTCAAAAATCTACCTCTCTTATAAAATTAATTCTCCATTTCTTCAAAATCTACCCTCCATTTAGTAAAATTCATTCCCCTATTCTTCAAAATCTATCCTCCATTCATAAAAAAAGTCAAATAAACTTCCACTTACCCGAGGTTTACACAAGTAGACATTTTTGGAAGCGGGTCTCATCAGGTTGTCGTTGATGTCATCGACAACGACGGTGAGGACTTCTGTCGTGGACATCCCTCCTGCGTCGGCCAACCACACCTGCACATCAAGGCGCCTGTATTCTTCCCTGTCAAGAGAGCCTGTCGTCCACACCTCCGCTCCACCACGCCCGCTGTCCAGGTCTGGTGGGCGTGAGAGCGTGAGAGAACGTGAGGGAAAATTAGGCTGGTTCTTTGGCATATCATGTGGATTTTTTGTTAGTCCATTTGTTTATTTATTCATTTGTTTATTATTGTCATTATCATTCTTGCTTCATGGAGGGTTAGTCATTTGATTGTGCGTTTGATTGTATTTCTGTATGTATGTATGTTTGTATGTATATATGTATGTATGTTTGTATATATATGCATGTATGAGTGTGCGTAAATATATGTTGGTATGTATGTATGTATCATCGTCATATTTATTATCATTACTATTAGTATCATTATCATTTGTATTATTATCATAACAATCACCATTATCATTATTATCTTTCTTCTTCTAATTCAATAGTTTCCAACCTTTTTTCATTCTATGGCCCCCGACCAATATAAAATAATCTCCAAGGCCCTGTACAGTGTTTGTGAACTTTTCAGATTCAGTTATTACTTGTTATGAACAAGGTAATGATGCCAACAGCTATAGGACAAGAACACTCTATGAAAAGCTTCCAGGTTATTGATTTATGAGAGAGAGTTCTATGTAGGTACTATAGGTGAAATAGAATTCATTTTAATTCGATGTTATAATTTTCATATTGTTCCACGGCCCCAAGAGAACCCCTGTTCTGTTGCTGTTCTCATTACCATTATTGTTGTTATCAATATCAATGTAATTGGCATTATTGTAGTTGTTGATGTTTAGTATCATCGTTATTATTATCATAAGCATCATAATTACCACTATGTCTTTCATCATGAATCAATCATATCCATCACTATGATCATTATGATTATTATTACTGATATGCCATAATCATTACCGCTGTAATCATATTACTGTCAGTATCAATATCCGCACTATCACGAACTTAATAATTATGGAAACGAAAATGTTTTGACCATAATGATTTCTCACAAAATACGTGCTTTGTCGTCATTTTAACATCAAGTAAACATGTTTTCTCTTCATAAAAATTCTAAGATCCAAGAATGAAATGGAACGGAAATGCATAGAAACTCGAATATATGATCTGTAAAAGCATAATGGACACTAGTACCATTTTTACACTATACACGTAAATTCACAATAGCCTAGTTCTAAACATTTGAATACGCTGAGAGTTTGGGGTTGGTGCTCTTTGAGTAGGAATAATTAATTTTCTTATCATGTAAAAGTTTAGCGAAATGGGTGTGTGCTCATGCAGGAAATGTTTATATGTTTTGGTAACATGTGTAAAAATAAAGATGTGTTACTCATGTCAGCGAACACGTATTGTTTTTTGCCTTTATGAAAAAGTGAAATTTGTGCTGGTTTTGGCTGAAGGGGAAAGTCCTCGTTTTATAGAGGAAATAACTTTGAATGGCCATTTATTATGCAGTTTTAGTAATAAGTAAGGTTATTACTAATTCATGTACGGTATTTATGGAGTACACGATTCAAAACAACAAAAAACGTCTGTGATTATTGAAACAACTGCTGACAAGAATCGGTGTTTCTAAAACTCTACGGGATTACGACGCCAGATTTCACTTACTCCTTCAAAACTTGCAAATTAAACAGAGCAATCACCCGCATTACCTTTGGCGTTAGAGATGGGGGAAATATCTTTTATTCCTTCTTGATTACAACAATCCCTCCTCCATGTATTATACACCACTCTCCTAATTGAATCACCCCACTCTTTCGACCGCCCCCAATCTAGATATGAGGACCTCCTCTTCCAAACTCTGCCCAATCTTATTAAACAAACATCCACCCTTGAATCATTCTTGCAACATTCGAAGCATCCTCCCCCCCCCCCCCTTTTCGGCATTCACACGCTCCTATTTGCTTTTCGGGGAGACTCATATTTTCCGAGAGCGCGAGCCATTGTGCCTCGCCAGGAGTAATCATGGGAGACAAACAGTTGAGCGAGTGATACCGAGCTGTCACGGCTGCTCTAACTCGCCGAGGGGAGCCGTGACTTCAAGTGACAATGGATTATGATGGACGAGGACAATGATAGTGCTGATTGTGAGGGGATTGGTGGAGGTGGATATTTATGGAGGGGGTTGTGTTGGTGATGGGGAGAGGAGTTTTATTTTTGGTGGTGGTGATGGTGGTGATGAATGATGATGTGATGATATTAGGGGGATGAATGGTGATAGTGATGGTGGTGATGGCGGCGGCAATGATGATGGTGGTGATGTTAGTGACGAAGATGTTGGTGTTGACGGCGTTGGTGCTGAAAATGATGATGGTGATGATGGTGGGGATAAAGCTGATAACGATGATGAAGTGGATTCTAAAGGCAATGATGATGTTGGTGATGATTCTGCTGGTGATGGTGTTATTAGCGGCAATGATGTTGATAATGATGATGCTATTGAGGATGTTGGGACGATGATGATGTTGGTGATGCTGGTGGCGGCGATATTGTGATGGTGATGATGTTGGTGGCGATTACGATGTCGGTGGTGATGGTGGTGAAAATGGTGCTGGCGATGACGGTGTTGAGAATTGGTGAATATCAATGTCTCAGGGATAACCGTGACAACCAGTCATGAAGATGAAAAGATGAAACGAAGAGAGAAACAATAAGATGACATGCGAGAACGAAAAGGAAAATGGCAAAGGCGACACTAAAACAGCCCTGCGATAGACTGAGAGCAAGACGGGGAGCTTCAACAGTCGATACTCACTCTGCCTGAATTTGAGCTTGATGAGCGCTTTGACGTGGGCGGGGTTGGAGGGCGCGAGGGAGAAGTTGAAGGGCGGCCCGTGGCCCATCTCCCACACGTCCAGGTCGGTGGCGGCGAGGGTGGCCAGCCGCGTGGGCGGGCTGCTCTCTGTCACGTGCACCACCGTGGGCGGCAGGAGGCGCGGGGGGCAGTCGTTGACATCCGTCACGGTGATGGTGAGCGTGGCGGTGGCGGACAAGGGCGGCCGCCCATGGTCGACGGCGATGATTCTGGCCACGCCCTCGGCCCCGCCCGGAGCCTCGCGGTCGAGGCGGCGCCAGAGCCTCACCTCGCCGTCGGCGTTCACGTTGAGGGAGTCCCACGCGCTCTCCACGTGGTACTCCACGCCCTCCTGGCCGTCCTGCGGGGGAGGGGGAGGGGTGGAGGCGTGTCAGGTATGGGCTGTTTTTTTTTTTTTGCGGGGGGGGGGGCAGTAATGTGAATGTAATGCGAATTGGATGATGCGTTGTGTAACGATACAAGATACATTCTGTGTAAACGGTGCAAGCGTTTGCTCCTGCGTCGTGGCGACGAGCGTGGAAGAAGGAAACCTTAATCGGCCTCGCAGGCGACTCGACGGAAGGAAGGCATCTTAGGAACTAACTTTTTCACTTGCAACTTGCTTTTTATTTTTATGGGGGTAAAATGGAAACGCGACGAGCGAATACGACTTGAGAGCAATTTCCTTCCTCGGTTGATTTGCGATTTTCAAAATTAGGATTCCAATACTCATTTGAAATCACGTTAATAAGAGCTACAAATAAAATTGCTTAGTGAAATAAAAGGTAAAGTATACTAGAACAAGAAAAAGTACAACCACTTTCTATTAAATTTACACAGGAATGTTTTATGTTTTCATCCGACCACTGATTTTCATAAAAAAAAAAAAAATCTATTTACTCTTTTTCAAATCTCGATGATGAAATTCCTGACTTTTCCCAGCAACCGTGGGGACAACAATCAGTATTTTTGTTGAATTTCAATTTTATCGCTTTGCACTTTTGGTTTTATATTTTATACTGTGCTGTTGGGGTATTCTGTTTCTCTATATGGCTGGCTCTGCAACCACCATAGCCTAGGAACTCCATGTATAGTGTATTCTCATTATAGTGACGTCATTCGTAAAGGAGGAGAAGGGAGGATGAAGGTGATGATGAGAAGAGTAGGGAGTTAGGAACGAGAAGAAAGGAGGAGAGAGACGAAGAGAAGGGGAGAGAAAAGGAGGGAGAAGAAGTAGGAAGAGGACGAAAAGAAACGAGAGAAGGGAGGAAAGAAGAAGAGAGAGACGATAGAAGAAGAACAAGGCACCAAACTTCCCAGACCCACCATATCCGGATCCTGGGCGGTGAGGGCGGCCAGCACGGTGCCGGGGGCGGCGTCCTCCTGCACCGTGACGTGGGCGTGCGAGCGGGAGAACGCGGGCGGGTTGTCGTTGAGATCTCGGAGCTTGACGGAGACCCAGGCGGTGTCCGTGTGGCGCGCGTCCTCCCAGCCCCCGCGCCCCTGGGGGAGAGGGAGACGCCCGTGTGCACGCGGTCTTGTGTCCTATGATTACGCACATGGATTATGTGTACATGCAAGCACTGATATATCTAAGAAGGGCGTGTGTGCGCTGTCTAGCTTTCTGTGATTACTTACATAGATTACATATACATAGACATTCTGAAATATGTGGAGGTTTGTGCATACCATCTAATATCTTAAGATTATACACACGACCTCTATGTGTACATGCAGATAATATAATTACTTAAAGGGCAGCAACTAGTATTCTATAATTACACACAGTATAAAAATTATTATGTATACATGCGGATGTCTAGAGCATCACAAATCCACGTGCTTTGCAAATATGTACAAAAACTTTTCACTAACAACGACAAGAAACAAATCAGGAGATATGTACAAAAAAGTTCTTATTGACAACGACAGCAACAATAAGCGTAACTGCAGATTCGAGTTCTTATCTACAAAAGGTCACAGAGTCCTCTTAGCATTTCATCCGCAATCACAGGAATCATGAATTTATGCTCTGACCGTCCTTGGATGTTTAACTCGAGTTGGCAACTGAGCCACTTTTTCCTTTATTATCATATGAATATTTGATAATCAATTATCTTTCGTCTTTATTTGAATCACTGCAGTCCATTTGATAAAAAGGCTGTATAAAAAATCTGAACGTTATAGCAACTGGAATGAAGATGAAATAAATAGATATTGGATTTTTGCAATATGGTAAAGAAAAATGAATGAATTCTTAATAAGTGTTAAATACCCTGGGACAAAACAGAATATATCAACCCATCACCACGCGCGCATACACACACACACGCACGCACGCACACATACACACATACACACACACACGCATGCACACATACATAAATACAGAAACACACACAAACGACACAAACAAACACACACAAACACACACAAACACACACAAACAACACAAACGCGAACACACACGCACACAAAACAACACAACACATACACACTTACATACACCCCCCCCCCCCACCCCGACCCCCACGGCCACTCACCCTGTCCGTGACCTGGACCATGAACTTGAACCCCCGCCTGTGCGTCTCGTCCTCATAGTCGAGAGTTTTGCGGGCGTGGAGATGGCCGACGGCGCCCTCCGCCCTCACGCCGAAGTGCTCCCACCCCCACCCGCTCCGCTCCACCACCTGCGGGGGGCCCAGCTGGTTCAGTCCGTCAAATTGATTCACAATTTTCATTTTCTAGATTAATGAGTTGGTCAAGCTTTTTTTTTTTTTTTTTTTTTTTTTTTTTTGTTTGGGTGATGATTTGGTGAACATTATTTTGGGGGAAATCATTTGGCAGCGAGATTTGTGGCTTCGTTTCAACGTGCGCTGATTTTTTATATCTTTTTTTTCCAACGATGTTTCTTTTTTTTTTTTTACATAAATTAGATTAACATTTATATATCATGGAGAGCTAATACTTCAGGTATAATATCAATCAATCAATCAATCAATAAATAAATAATAAATAAATAAAATAAATATATCAATAAATAAATATAATAATAAATATATAAACATACTTCTGGTATAATATCAATAAAAGAGAGAAACAATAGCAATTAAGAAAGAAAGAAAAGAAAAAAAAAACGCATTTAGCTACAGATCCAATAAGATAAAACTTACACGATAAAAGAAATAGTTGGCCGTATCTAGATCGGCGGTCGTGATTTCCAGGAGCGTGGAGCCGTCGGGGGGCCGGCTCCCCACGTCTCGTTCACATCCACTTGCCACAGGCGCTGCGTCAGGCGGGGGGCGTTGTCGTTCACATCCGTCAGCCGCACCACTACCGTGCCCGTCCCTGTGGAGGAGGTTGTACATTTTTTTTTTTTTATGAGAGGAATATCTTACTTGCAATATTTTACTTGCCGG
>NW_020872489.1:535152-537652 GCF_003789085.1 Penaeus vannamei
TTTTAATCTATTCATTTTATTAATTTCATCTGATTAAAAAAATCCAAGCCTCACTGCACAAGATGGCTGCTTTATTTGCCACGAAACTCAGCAGGTCATGGCTGCTTTCTGGCCTATCTTTCTTATTCTCTGCTGTTATTCTCCTCCTTGTTTAGTTTTCTGTCCCACTTCCCTACTTTTCCTTACTCCTTCTCTTTTTCGTAACTCATTCTCCTCTACCTTTGTGACCTTCCTCCTTGACTTCTTCACTAGTCCGTTTGTTTAAGAGGTAGGCGTGAGTATTCGTATCTTCACAGTACAAAAGGTGTTTTTAACCACTTTCAAATATATCGTCAGAAGTGTATTCGAAACTGGTTAAGAACACCTCTTGTGAAGATATGAATTCTCTTTCCTACCTCTTCTACAATTTTCAACATGAATAAAACTCGTCTGCTTGCTATTGTCATTCTGCACTAGCTTTGTGAATTTATTCCTGTAGCCTATGTTCTATTTTTCAACACAGATGCATTGTTATCCTCCCTTCCGCCCACATTCTCCTGTGCTCTTAATCTAATGCCGTCGGCATTGTATATACAGATATGCTATGTACATTGTGATTAAAATTTATTATTTATGGCTTCACATAGATGGCTCCACAAGTGCTTAGTCAACAAGGAGTCACTTTATAGTACTACATACCCCTCCTGTTTACCCTTTTCCTTGATTTTGTTATTTTTATTGCCATTAGTATTTTGCTATAGTAATCATAGTGTCAATAATGATAGTATCCACATTAATATCCATATAGTTAAAGGAATGTCGAATTCAGAAGATGACAAGTTGGGTCTACTAATTGACTCCTTGGTGACTGAGCACATGTAGAGCCATCCGTGTGTAAACAAAATTCATAAAACAAGGTCACAGCAGTAAATCCAGTAATACCTTCTGCTATTCCAGTACCCTGTGACGTAGCGATATGTTAGTAGAGTATGACGTCCGAGTTGATAGTTGATCGATACCAGAAATAACATGATAATTGTTTATATGATATCATAGGCAGATATATATAATATATTGTTTACTTTTCTTGCATTTAATACATCACAGATGAAATATGTAAACAAAATCACTTTGGACTGTGACCCATACAGTAAGGACAACGAAAATCTAAAACAAGGCGAAACTTTCATTAGCTTCCGTCGTGAAAAAAAGTATTTTCTGAAGGTTGCTAATGGCACGGGGCGCTTGTTGAGAGGAAAGGTTGAGAGCAAAGGTTTGGAGTTTACATTAGAGGTATTTGATATAACCGAAATATACATGGAAAAAATGTTTATAACGATTCGTGGCATTAATATGATGACGTCACAGAGCCCCACCTCACGAGTCCTCGAGTATAAGCTATACAAAAGCATTTCGACAAGTCTGTAAACAATAATGGAACTAAAATGATAGTTGCCGAAGGGAATTGCTACATGCGCCCAGAAATAAGCCTTCAAAGGTAATAACAGCTGTGACATCACAATTTCTGAGCCAATCACGCCTCGAACGCTCTCAGCCAATCACAGGGCGTCCAGTAATTCAGAGTCGGTTGTCGCTACACCCTTGACGGACAGTACGTGTACCCGATGGCAGGTTGCTGAATGTGTTATGTCCGAGTCCTGTGGATAATGATGGATACCAACTCACAGTTCTAATTTCCTACATTGTGTTACTCTTTCTCTCTCCGTTTCTTTTTCTCCCCTTAGTTCAGTATATTTTTCTTTCTCTTCCTGTCTCTCACCCTTTCTCTTTCTCTGGTTCTCTTTGTCTTTCTCTGTCTGTCTCTCACTTCACTTCCCTTGTGTATCTCTCTCTCACTCTCTCCCTCTCCATTTCTTTTTTCATTTTTCTTCGGCATTTTTTTCTTCCTCTTCCTGTCTCACCCTTTCTCTTTCTCCGGTTCTCTTTGTCTTTCTCTGTCTGTCTCTTTCTTCACTTCCTTTGTGTATCACTCACTCCACTTCCTTTGTGTACCACTCTCTCTCTCTTTCTTTCTTTCTCTCTCTCTCTCTCTTTTTACTGTCTGTCATCTCCTTATTAATATATCTGTTTATCTACATATCTATTTTTTGAACTCTTCCTTGGACAGGACGTATCCGCTCTCTGGTTGTGAGGGTCAAAGGGAAATGGTGTTCACGTTGCAGCTGCATGAGTTTTGAATGGAAACAAAAGTTTTTCCCTTTAATATGCTGGGGTGTTTACGTTACGGTCAACGAGACAATGGACATAAAACCAAGTCATCAACCCTACACTGAAAACGTGATGGAAATTTAGATTAACCGAATGAAAAAGGATTCCCCTCACGGTGAATGCAGCGTGCCAACAGATCTCAGCCAAACAATGTATATATATAGATACATACATACATATATATATATATATATATATATATATATAATATATACTGTGTGTGTGCGTGTGTGGATAAATATACACATGTTTATATATATGTATATATATATATATATATATATATATATAT
>NW_020872489.1:547652-550152 GCF_003789085.1 Penaeus vannamei
CATATGTATATATATATATATATATATATATATATATATATATATATATATATATATATATATATATATATATATATATATATATATATATATATATATATATATATATATATATATATATATATATATATATATATATATATATATATACATATATATAATATATAATATATATAATATATATATGCACATATATATGTCTATCTATCTACCTATCTATCTAAATGTTCTTACATATACGGAAAGCGCAACCCTTTCTGATTTCCATTTACTACACAGATTCACTTTCTTTCATCTGCGGCAAAAGTTGAGTGCGAAGACCTGGCGTCCGCGAATGAATATTAGATGAGTATTAAAGTAAGTATAATCACTTGGTAATTGCTTAAAGGAGCGAAATGAAGTGTCGCATATTGCTGATGAGGTTCTCAGGGGAGAGGGAGGTGGAGGAAGAGGAGAAGGAGGAGAAGGAGGAAATGGAGGAGGAGGAGGAGAAAGAGGAGGAAATGGAGGAGGAGGAGGAAAAAGAGGAAAAGGAGGAGGAGGAGGAGAAAGAGGAAAAGGAGAAAAGAGGAGAAGGAGGAGGAAGAAGAGGAGGAGAGGAGGGAGGAGGAAGAGGAGGAGAGAGGAGGAGGAGGAGGAAAGGAGAGGAGGAAAGGAGGAAGGAGAGGAGGAGGAGGAGGAAAAAGAGGAGGGAGGAGGAGGAAGAGGAAGAGAGAAAGGAGGAAAAGGAGGAAATGGAGAAGGAGGAGGAGGAGAGGAAAAGGAGGAGGAAGGAGGAGGAAAAGGAGAGGAGGAAGAGGAGGAAAGGAAAGAAAAAGAAAGAAGTAGAAGTAGAAGAAGAAGGAGGAGGAGGAGAGAAGAAGAGAAATGAAGAAAAAAAAGATGAAGAAAAGACGAAGAGGCGGAGCCGAAAGAAAAAAAAAAAAAAGAAGAAAAAGAATAAAAGAAGAAAAAGTAAAAGAGGAGAGGAAGGAAGTGGAAGGAGGCTCAGTTGCAAAAGATGAACAAAACGTCGGCAGGACAAGCGTAACAAAGATGAGGAATAAGCGGAGAAGAGAGGGATGAAAAATAAAGGAAAGGATGAAGAGGAAACGTAGAAGGATTTTAGAGAAGGAAATTGAGGAAGGAGGGGCGTTCGGAGGAGGAAAAGGGAAGTGCTGGTGATGGAAGATAAATCAGGAGGAGGAACACAGGAGGCGTAGATGGAATTAAGTTTACATGGACATATGATATATATACATATATATATATATATATATATATATATATATATATATATATATATATATATATATATATATATATATATATATATATATATATATATATATATATATATATATATATATATATATATATAATATATATATATATATATATATATATATTATATATATTATATATATATATATATATATATATATATATATATATATATATTATATATATATATATATATATATATATATATATATATATATATATATATATATATATATATAATATATATATATATATATATATATATATATATATATATATATATAATATATATATATATATATATATATATATATATATATATATATATATATATATATATATATATATATATATATTTACACACACACACATATATATGTATATATACATACATACATACATACATACATATATATTATATATATATATTATATATATATATATATATATATATATTATATATATATATATATATATATATATATATATATATATATATATGTAGTTCATAAATGACGTAAAAGAGACCGCAAAAGTAAAGCACATTGGTCGCACACAAGCTCACTCACGCCAACGCGCCACCACGTGTACATGCAAAGGCTTCTGTGTACTCACTGATCGGGCCATTCTCCTGGACTTCGCCGTACATGGTGGCGTTGGGGAAGACGGGCGGGTTGTCGTTGATGTCCTTCAGGAGCACTACCACCACCGTCTCCACCACGTGCACCACGCGCTCCGCAGGCTTCAGGAGCCACTCCTGTCCTTCCTCCTCCTGGTCTTGGGCGAAGGCGCTCACGTCTTCGCACTTGCCTTCGTCGGCGTCGTCAGGGTCGCCGTCGGAAAAGCCGAAGAGCTTATTGTCGTCCTCGAACTCGGCCTCCCTGGTTCGTCTGAGGGCGGGGGGACGCGGAGGAGCTCGAGGGGAGGAGGCGAGGGGGGCGCTCCGGACGGCGTCCCGCGCCTCAGGTCTCGGAGGGCGTTCGTGCTCTTCCGCGTTCGTCGCGTCATGAAGGCGTGGCCACCTCTCGCGGGACCTCTGTCTCGCCGCCGTCGTCCTCTTGTGGTAGAAGGTTGAAAAATAATTCGAGCGACTCTGCTCATTCATCCACAGTCGCGGTGGCGGAATGTCATTGGGGTTAGAAGCGCCGTAAATCTCCTCATTCCTTCTCTTTTCTGCTACATTAGGTTTATCCTTTATCTCCCTCTGACTTGTGAATAATGGCCGCACTCTCGGCCT
>NW_020872489.1:562652-580152 GCF_003789085.1 Penaeus vannamei
ATGATGATGACAATAATGATAATGATGATAATTTGAAGACAATGGACGATAATAATGATGAGAAAATGTAATAGCAATAATGACGAGACATTCAAGTAGCAAAAAAATGTAAAACAGAATCAGTGTCGGGATAATAATCATTAACAAAAAGAGAGTTGTGTGGTGCTGTGAATCAGACGTCAGACTCAAGCTCAGTTGGAATGGCGGAGTCGCATGTGTCCTGGGTGGCCGACCCATGAAGTAGTGATGGATCAAACTTCTCAAGGCCAATTTTCTTGCACATAAGGAGCGCTAATTTGCAAGGACAAATACACCACGGGTAGGTAATTATATAAGGCGCGCAGTTGCGCATTCAGTTAGGCCATGTCTGTGTCCACCAGACCCTATGGGAGAGAAAAGGAACATCGCTCACAGTTTGAGAAGTGTCAGTAAATGCGTAAATCTAATGGGTAATGTATTGAGAAAAGATGACTATAATAATATTATCGTTCATCAGGGTAAACTTAGAAACATTCTTGGACGCAATAATGTCTCTAATATTTCTTCTGATCTTAGGATATCAAAGGGTTCAGCGCACAAAGCAAATTGTAAGGGATAGTCAATAATTAGGTTGTAATAGACAATGGCAGTAATTATAGTTTCATAAAAAAATCACTACTGAAATTAAATAATTCTTATATAGATATGATTATAGGCCGATAGGGGTAAAATGCGGGGTCGGGACAAGATGATAAGTACCACTGTGGATACACAGTAATCATACAACTAATCGATCTATGAAATCACAATTTACTAGTAAGATTGCAATAATATATTAATTAGTCAATCATTCATATCTAATTAATAAGATTAACAATAATGGATAAATAGTAATAACAATCATAGATAACAACAAAAAATATATATAAGAAATAATCATGAAAAACAATTATAACCAATAATTGAAGGATCATGTAAGCCAAAAAGTGCAACGATAGAAATACTGGATTAATCAATAAGACTGAAAAATATAAACTTATAGAGCGCACTTAAGAACAATAATGATAATACAATGAGTAACATATAATAAAAAAATAATCACTACAAAGAAAACTAACTCCCATGAGAAACATTCATTTGAATAACCATACAATAATAATAATTATGACTCTTAGCCAACATATGAAAAAATAGGAAAAAAAAAATAAATGATAATGCAAACAAGAAAGCCAAAGGTTCAGCATTTGCTACAGGGAGTGTGGGGCGCCGTTCACCGCTATATTTTGACCGCCTGCCACTTGCAACTGTCGACCCACGCACCCATGAGATATTGCAGCGAATCTCGGTGCTGTTTAATAGCTCTCAACCAACTCGTGCCGAATAAACGCAGAGGAGCAAGAGGTGAAGAAGCGAGAGGACGTGTGTCTTAAGGAGAGGAGCAGTGAACAGAGAGGAAGGCACAAGGGGGGGAACAGAGTGGGATGCAGTCCGAACGCGAGAGAAAGAAGGAGAGGAGATGCGGGGAAGGAAGGGGCATCGCAGCCGGGGGGAAGAGTGGAGCGCGAGAGAAGGAAAGAGAGAGAGGAGAATTGACGATAGCGAGGAGAGGAAATGAAAGGGGAAAGTAGGAGAGGAAAGAGAGGGGATCAAGGGAGGAAGAGGGGGAAGCGGGGGAGGTAGAGAGGGGAGGGGACGAGGGAGAGGTGATGGGAAAGGGAAGCGCCGCAGGGGCGAACAGACGGGGGAGGAGAAGCGGGAGAAACGGGGGAAGGGGACGGGATGAAGAAAGGTGGGGGGAAAGGTGAAAAAAAGGGGAAGAAGAGAAAGAGAAGCTGAGGGAGGAGAGAGTTGGAAAAGACGGAGGGAGAAGAGTGACTCACCTATGTGATATGAGAGGAAGTGGCATATAGGCGCAAGAGGAAGAGGGAAGCACGGCAGAACCCGTTTTAAACCAGAGTGTGAGAAAAATGGAAGCAACTGGAAATAAGAATGGGCAAGCGAGAAACGATAACGAGCGAGAGAGACGAGGAGAGAGAGAGAGTGACCCACACGCAGAGACGAGCAAAGAGGCAGAGGAGAGATGTATTGGAGATGGCAGAGAGAGTTGAGAGCGTCTGAGCAGAGAGATAGAAGGATATGGACGCGGAGCCGAAGCGATGCGCAGAGAGAGACGGAAGAGAGCTCAGAGAGAGAGAGAGAGAGAGAGGACGCACGAACGAGCAGAGGGTAGAGAGAGAGAGAGAGCACGCAGAGAGATGACTGTAGAAGAGACGCACCAAGAAAGAAGAGACGGACTACCATGAAAAGTAGAGAAGAGAGAGACGAGATGTTGAACGACAGACGACGCACGCACGAAGAGAGAGAGAGAGAGATGAGAGAACAGAGAGAGTGAAAGACGGGAGAATAGTTAGAAGGAATGAGACCCCTCACCGAATGGAATGATGCGATAAAGAGAGAGAGGTGGATAAAATAAATAGATAAACCTAGAGGAGAAAGTGTAGGTATCATCAGTGTATAGACGGTCTATGTATGTATAGATAGTAGTATACCCAACATGCCTATATACACACTCATACTTATCATTATGAGTATAGCTGGCCCCCCACAGTAATATCATGATCCTTCTTCCTCCCTCAGCAATGATGGGGGGGCGAACAAAGGAAGCAGTCACTGTGAGGGTGGAATTGGGGTGTGGGAGCGACAGGTCACACAATATGGGGGAGGCACATACACATGAGGAGGAGGAGGAGGAAAGGGAGGAGAGGGAGGTGGAAGGAAAGGGGAGAGGAGGGAGAGGAGAGCGGAGGAAAGGGGAGGCAGAGAGGAAAAAGGAGGAGGAGGAGACTGAACATCTACCACGAAAGCAGCAATATATTCCTCAAATATAAACCACATAACATACAGGAACATGAGAACGGACCAAATTACCAAAGATACACACATGGATTCATGTCGTCAACACACACAATTACATACAACTATATACATTGTCTATCTTACGGACAACTTTCCCTACCACTTACTACTGAAATTTAGTCCTTGTTAGTCCTCAGTGATATACTATATATGTACAGATACACAACTACTACAGAAATATCTAATACTATATATATATAGTATTATTATAACATATATATGTATATATATAGCATATATATATATATATATATATATATATATATATATATATATATATAAATATATATATAATATATATTATAACCAGATATATACATATAGTACTGTATATATGTTACATATAGGGTAGGTGGTTATATATAATAAATATACATTATATCTCTATATAATAATTTCTTTATATATATTATCATTATATATATATAGATCTATATAGTACATATATATAATATTCTAATAATATATATATATATACTATAATATAATATATAGCTTTATATACATAACATACATCATATATTATATATATTATATACGTATACTATATATAGAATTAATATATATATATATATATAATATATATATATAATATTATATATAATATTATATTATATATGTGAGTATGTATATAGATATTATAATGTATATTTATATTTATATAATATATCTATTTTTAGTATATGGATATGTATGCTATGTATATAATATATATATAGGGTATTATATATCTATGTATATATATATGTATAGTATAATATAGTATATATATATTATATATAGTATATATATTTAGGTAAATATATGTAATTATACGTGTATATATATATGTACTATATTATATAGTATACTATATAGCTATATATATATATATATTATATATAATATATATTATGTTATATAGTATATTTATATATTGTATGTATGTATGTATCGATAATAACAGATATATACTACAATAATAGAAAACACACATTCTCAACTATATATATCACAGTTTACATTATAAGTACTTATATATCAGGCATTGTGTTACTGAGTGTAAAAGTGTCTATACTTATGCCGCACGGAAACAATACTATATAAACTATCGGATATACTCTTATTATTATGATACATACACACACACAATTCACACGACACACAAATTGCGAGTGACGAGGAGGCAAGCTCTACTCGAACGTGAGCGTGGACGTGAGATACACGGTCGCAGTTGGCTGGTATCATGGTAATGTTAGGAGTCCGTCGACGCGTGCGTTTATCAACATCACGCATACATATATCATATATAAATATACCTAGTAATGGGCTGGGGATACTGAATCACTAAGTATAACTATCGATCACATTATATATACATATATATTATATTTATTATTTAATATTACTAGTCACTTTATATATGTATGTATGTCATTTGTGATCACGGTAAGCAGTATATTTTTAATTATTATGACGGTGTAGTATATTACTCGTATTATAGTATGTATAGTATATTATATGTATATGTATATAAGTATTATATTTATATATATAATTTATTTATTTATTGCTATAATTGTTGTATATATTATATATTTCTAGTATGGAGTATTACTGTCCTGTATATATTACATAGATTATATAGTAGTGATCTATATATTTACTAATACTGCTATTTTTAGTGAGTTAAGATGAGAGAGTACGAAGAGAGTATGAGAAGTGAATGGAGACTGTGATTAATTGAGAGTAGGAGAGGGACCGATGAGAGTAGAGAAGAGGAGAGAGGTCTAGAATGTAACAACAAACACATTAGTTCACTAAATTAACATACGAGACTCATCTAATTCCCGAAGCATATCTGTGTGTTGTACATAATAAACAGATTTGTCAAACATGAAATGTTATAGTTAGTGTACTGTTGCCTGATGTCAGTTTGATTATTGGTCTCAGGGCAGAAATTCAGAGCTTTGTGTAAGTTATGTATAGGTATCAAAATTATTTCTTTTGGGACAATCGTATTTGGTTCAGATCAACAAAGAAGTCTTGCGCAACTGCAGATTTTCTCAGCCCGCGGTTTCTGTAGTTGGATTCGTTCATTTGAAGTATAATAAGAGAAAAAAAAAAGAGCAGATATTTAGTTCACTATAGATATAGGAACACAACCGTTATATGACTTAGACCTGTTGATGGTAGTATAAAGGATGATTTAATAGTCGACTTTTAGTGGAAGACAGTTATCCTTAAGAAATATCTATGCTCATCGCAATGTTGTAGTTCTTAATTGTAATATTAACCCTTTCGGTTGGGTTCTTATGATGTTAATGTTGTGGCTGATCGGATGTATTTACTTTCATTGCCTAGGGCTAATTTTGATACGATTTCCTATGTGTCCTTTGTAATTGTTTTGTTTGTGGAGCCCCAGGTGGTACGGTAGAAACTAATGATGCTAAGTGCAATTCTTATTTTTCATGTGATTTAAGTATTTCAGAGTGACCAAAATTTTTTAGTAGATGTGGTCAATATGTGTCTCAAATGTACCTGTACCTGTTTATATATAATCTTAGATTTTTCACTTTCATGTTGGGTTCGATGTAGCAAACCTTGGAATTCTATCACTGTATCTTTGGGTATTTTTGCGATGTTCTGACGTCTGGCTATGAAAATACATTATGTTTCCTTTGGATTTAGTTTCAGGTCATTCATATCGAAGTATTGTTCCACTTCTGCCACGGTCTGTTTAGTTTTTGCTATCATTTCATTTAGATAGTTTACAGAGGCAGCGTGAAGAATCTAAGAGTCATATATTCGTACTGAATATATATATATAATTTTTTTGCAATTGACGGCAGATCATTAATGAACATTATGAGTAATATTAGGCCCAGGATGAAGCCTTGTGGAACACCGAACGAAACTGGTTTTAATGATACTTTTCCTTAGACAGATGATTATTGACTAAAAGCTATCAATTCCTTGATTTGTTAGTTTGTTGAGAAGTATTTCATGGCTACACTATCAAAGGCCTTCGATAAATCATACCGTCACATCGCATATTATAAATTTCTTCTGGGACTATTTGTAACGCTGTTTCGTTTAAAAGTTTACTCCTAAAGCTGTGTTGTGTGTTAGGTAAAAGGTTATTCGCTTCCAAAAAACTCTGTTAATTGGTTTGCAACTATTTTCTCTAGAACTTTAGATATTCGTGGGAGTTTCGTGACGGGGCTGGAGGAAGGTTTACTATTTTTGTTTATAAAGGAGCGGAAGAATCTATGATGTTCTTTGCCTCATTTGTTGCAATATTAACTTGTCCGTCATCGTCATCTGTTGCTAAAATCTCTGAGTGACGATTTGTTGGATATGATCTGTTTATTGCGTTTATTGCGAAAAGTTTTTATGACTGGATGTCGCTTTGGTATTTCTAGATCTAAAATCATGGTTAAAGGCTCCTGATCAACAATGTTGCATCGGATACCGTCTGCGTGAAGTGCAATGTCAAATCAGTTTATTTTAATATCTAAAATGGATGGGGTAATTTCTCTCATCCTTGTTTGATTGATTATTTGTTTTGATTTATTTTTATAATTTATCCCAGTTAACTTTGCAGTTGGTTAATTTAGATCATAGTTCAAATCACATAGGGCAAAAAAAAATTCTCTTTATTGGCATTTCTTTTTAAAAATAAGGTAGTCAAAAGAATCTGTAATGGCTTGAGGGTGCCTATGGATTGTGCCGACGAGGAAGGAAGGATATATGAATCTTTGCACGGTTACCTAGATGTCCTCTGTTGTATTAATTGCAGTTGTAGAGATCTTATTTGATTGAAGGGAATATCCTACATAAATGGAAACTCTACCTCCACGACCTGTGTCACATAAAAAAAAAACCATGAAGATTTTGAAGTGCCGGTGAAACATATATATATAATATAATAGTATATATATATATATATATATATAATATATTATATAATATATATATATATATATATATAACATAAGTATATATACATATATATAATATATAATTATATTATATATAGTATATATATATATAATATATATATATATAATATATATATATAGTATATAGAGAGGAGAGAGGGAGAGAGAGAGAGAGAGAGGAGAGAGAGAGAGAGAAGAGAAGAGAGAGAGACACGACAAGCAGAGCCGAGAGAGAGAGAGGAGAGAAGAGAGAGAGAGAGCGAAGAGAGCAGAGAGAGAGAGAGAGAGAGAGAGAGAGAGAGAGAGAGAGAGAGAGAGAGAGAGAGAGAGAGAGAGAAGAGAGAGAGACGAGAGAGAGAGAGAGAGAAGAGAGCGAGGAGAGAACCGAGCGAGAGAGAGAGAAAGAGAGAGAGAGATATTCCAGCTCTCCCCCGTCAGACTGCCTGATGACGTATGCATAAGTAATCCGCAACAAATGAATTAATCCGTCTAAGCGTCAGCCTGTCAGCCCAGCCAAAGCAGCTAGAGCTCCGAGAAGGACATTTCAGTACCCGAGTTTAATCATCAAATGATATTCTCTGATTATGGGACGAAATCATCTTAAGTACTCGCACGAGAGATTGCATTATGTTGCTACTACATTCACACACACACACACACACATATATATGTGTGTGTGTGTGTGTGTGTGTGTGTGTGTGTGCATATTCGTATATATATATTATATATATATATATATATATATATATATATATATATATATGAAAATGAACCGAAATGGATCCATTTCGGTTTTTGTCTGATGAGGAACTCGTGAAGAGTTCGAAACGTCGCGCTTAATTTCATTTTCTCATTGTGGCTAGTTTCATTTTCATTTTTGTGTTCACGTGATTGTGTTTTGTGCTTGTGTTCATATATATATATATATATATATATATATATATTTATATAGTCATATATTATATATATATATATATATATATATATATATATAATATATATATATTATTATATATATATATATTATATATCTACATATATATAATATTTATATTTACATTATATAGATCAATTATATTATTATATAAATTATATATATATAATATATATTATATATAGTATATAATTATATATAATATATATATATATATAGATTATTATAAGTAACAGATATTGGATACTTACATCAGCAGGACACATCAACACAAGAGTCACAAGGTTTACAGAATAATATATAAACTATTGATAATACTTATAGTGTGTGCACATACATTGTTAAGGAGCAAAAAAATCAGAAGGTCGCCAAGCTGAGGTCACAAGGCAAGAGAGAGAATCACAAAGGGTTTCGTAGTAATGAACGTATTGCATAATTGAATGGTTGATGCAAAAAATTTTCAAGATGCAATAAACAGTCGTGGGAAGGATTGAAGGTTTGAAAATTTGCAATGATCAGAGTGAAAACGATTTCAAACAATTTCTTTTGCTTGTTTGATTAAAATTGGACAAACTTCTTGAAGTTGCAAGAAAGAGATGAGGTAGATTGATGATAGAGAGAGAGAGAGAGAGAGAGAGGGAGAGAGAGAGAGAGAGAGAGAGAGAGAGAGAGAGAGAGAGAGAGAGAGAGAGAGAGAAGAAGAGGGTGGGGGGGGGAGAGGTTGAAGGGCAAATTAGATAGATAGGTAACAAGATTAGGTAGAAAGAGACAGATAACCAGACAGACAGACAAATAAATAGAGAGAAATCGTACAATTCTTATGCACGTGAAATACATTTGGCCCAGAAAACGAAAACTAATAAAGAAAAAGTGGTAACAGCATCGCCCAAATTCAGCAATTTATTTTTCTTTTCACTCTATAATTTCTCTTGGAATTTCCTTTGCCAAATTTACTCAGCTGTTGACTTTCTTTTCCTCCATTTACTTGATTCGTTTCACAAGAATACACTTTAAAATATCTTTTTTCACACAGACCACACAAACACAACACACAAACACACAGCACACACACACACACACACACACACACAACACACACACACACAGACGACCAGGCTAATGAGAGCTAGGACGTATAGGACACATATTGATTGGTTCGTATTCGAACCACACACATAATCAGTACTTATACCCCGAGAGCAATACCGAAGGGCTGGATCCTGATCATGTGACCCTGTTCGCGATCTTTAGTCAAGGCTCGAATGGATTTTGGGGCAATTATTTAGTCACATAGAATTTTAGTGGCAAGGATGAGTGCGAGTTATGGTAATGGCTTAATTCAGGTTATAAATTTAGATAACGAATTTAGATGATAAATTTAGATAAATGAATTTAAAATGATAATCATTTAAAAAATGATGAATTTAGATTATACATTAGATAATTATTTAGAGATGAAAATTAGCTTAGATCATTAAGATTATGAATTTTAAAGATTTTAAATTCCTTGACCATCAAACAGCGCTAGTACATTTGCAAAGTCATCGTCAGCGACCGTTATTCCTTATCATCTTGTGTTTCGTTTTCATTTCATCCTTTTAATCCTTGTCTGGAATTTGCATTACTTATTCGATCCTTGTCTGTATATAAGGATAAAAGAACAACGAAAAGAAACGAAAGAAACATAAAATAATCGCATTCTCCGCGGGGGATCGACCCGGGTCCACGATCTTGAAAAAGAGAGAGGTTTTACATGTATTCTCGTGTAAAAATTTCTTATTCGCATCAGTGGACCGTGCCTTGGCCGGAGGACCCTCTCTGAGCTCTAGTTGTGGATTATCACTAATCTTTATTATTGATATTGTTGTTGATATACTGTTTAATAATTATATATATAATATATTATTATATATATCTTATATATAATATATAGTATATATATACATACGTGAGCACGGCGTGTGTGTATTTGATTGTGTGTGTGTTTCCTGTGTGTGTGCTGTAGGTAAAATAAGTTGATAAGATCCCAGCTTTTCTTCCATTTCTATTTGGGATCCGTCCGTTATGATGCTATTACGGATTATTCTGTTTTTTTTTTTTCTTTCTTTCTTTTTTAACATCGGGATACATATAATACATCTAATTATTAATTATTATTGATCTATTATTAATTATTATTATATTTTTATTATTATTATTATTTTGACATTATTATTATTATTATTATTATTATTATTATCATTATTATTATTATTATTATTATGAATTAATATTGTTTATTATTATATTATTATTATTATTATTATTATATCACATCCATCATTATCATTACTATCATTATTATGCACTCATTTTTATGTATATGACACATTATTCCATTTTAATTATCATTATTAATATGTTTTAATTGTTATTGTTAACATATTTTCATAAATCATTATTACTTATTTTATTGTTGTTGTTTGTTACTGTACATAATAAGTTATTAAACTCTTATCTTTGTTTGTTATAAATGTTAATCATTATTACTAGTTTTTATAAATAATTATCTCCTACTGTTACTGTTACCTATTATTCTCCATTTTCATTATCATGTCATATTGGTTACTGGCTTATTATGCAATTATCATAATACATCATTATACTGTACTGTCGTCTACATATGAACGGAACAAGAATAAACGTTAAAAAAGAGGAAAAATTAATTGTGTCAGAAGTCTCGCTTGTCCTGAGAAAGTCTGAAAGAGACATCCCCTGGCGTCACTATGACCGGCATCTACACCACCTTACGTGCTACTGATATGCTAAACTCCGTGAGTGATAATCTCTGAGTGTTGTGATGCCGATTGGGCACAATTCTCTGATTTTTAAAAAAATCTCTTCTAGTGAGTATCCTGCCATCTGTCTGTACTCCTCACAGAGAGCTCTCTATTCTCTTTCCTCTCTCTCTCTATCTGAATCGTGGCTTCCTATTAATTTAACAGAGTTTAATCTACAATCATCTGCACGAGATCTCCGGTACATCGTATATGTGCAATGTTTTCTTCCTTCTCTCTCTACGTTCTCAACCGCTCCTCTCTTGTCAATTCGTTTTATTTTTCCACATCCCTTCTCCTCTCTCTCCTTTCTTGGATTAGAGTAATTATGATTTTTATCTCTTTCTTCTTGTCTCTTGTTCTGTGCTGCTCTGTTTTCTTGTCAAAGTAATCTCTTTATGTCTAGTCCATTCTATTCTATTCTATCTACCTCTCCATCCTTCACTCCCTCGCCCATCTTTTCTATCTTATTTCTGTCACTTGCACATATGTTCATTATCAAGTACATTAAATTGTCTGTTGTTACACTGATTTATATCATTAATTTTATTTAATTATTTTTACTCGCAATAAAATACATCATTATCATTCTTGTTGTTTTTATTATAATTATTATGATCGAGTCATCCGACCATTTTTATTGGTTGCTCAATTTTTTATAACTCAAATCTATTTAAATAATTAATACTACTAGCTAATAGTTGTTTTATAATAATTGGTCCATATTGGAGTGATTATGTTTATTCATCTGTCAATATTATCAGATTATTTACTGTTATCATAATAAATTAACTAATAATTTTTTATCAATTAACATTATTATTTTTTTATTATCATCTAGTTAACCATCATACATTGTTGTTATCATCGAATAATATATTGGGTTATTGCATATTAAAATTATTTTTTATTTTTATTAACGACCACTAGGTATTATCTTTATCCCTGTCATCATATATTAATATGGTTATAGTTGTCTCATATCTGTCATTACTATATCTCTGTATCATTTCTCATCATTATCCGTTAATAGCCCTTATGATTGTTACAGTATCTTTACATTCATTATCATATACAAAAACTGTTATATTATAATATGCAAGTTGAGAGTATTCATTGCTCAAAATATTGCATTAATACTTAATCATTATTAACGCACCCACGTTGTTTAACTAGTTATTTATTTTTCATCACAATAGAATTATTATAGATTAACTTCATTAATAATTAATTTAGTATGCAAGCTTTCTTATGGATTATTTTATTATAAATCAATATTACTCATCGCACGGAAAATATATATATTCAAAAAAACTGATTGCATAAACGGCGCTCACTTTTTGTTTAAAGAACCGGGGCTTTTCAATGTCTCTCAGACCCCGGCAAGTGTTGCCAATCAGATGTAAAAAATGGAACGAGCAGTTTATTATGGTATTTTTTGCTCCCTTGGGGATTCGGAACCCGCCGAACCGCGTATCCGTGACCCGCGGTCGCACGTTCGCCCCTTCGGCGCTCTTAACCCTCCTAAAATTTAGAATATATTTTCTAAACTTGCTGTTACTGCCGAGGGGCAAACTGGGAAGGAATCCGTGTATTAGGAGTCTCTTAGGCTTTGACTGTTGTCACTTCTACTAATTAAAAGGGAGTAATACATATATATATGATATAGAACTCCCTCCTACTTCGTACGGATATAAAAATTTTGCTCTAGGCGGCTGGAGCGTGGATTGTGAGTTAGAGCAGATTCGAGAAAAGAAGAAAGTAAAGACAGAGAGAGGGAGGTGAGGGAGACTGAGGTCGGAAATGCACACTAAACGAGTGAGAAGAGCAAAAATGAGAGAGAGCAGCAGAAAAGAAAAGGACTCGAACAGTCACTAAAACTAATCTCTTACTCTAAGCGAGAAACAGATTCCTAAAGGAAACATGGGAAATATCTATCGGTCATTGTAAGCGACTATAATTTGACCTTAGAATAATAAACCTGAACTGCTGATCCCTTATGTCCTTTCACGAAAATCAAGAAGTATGACTGATCAAATTCTAGATTCGCTACAGTGGCGCAGGGAAGAGTGGTTGTGTGTGATTGAGGCCGGCGACGCGCGTGTTTTCAAACGTTGTTAATGGACAACCTCTGATTCTTGTTGTTACGCACCCTTATAGAATAAGGTTGGGGAATATCATAGTGCAAAACCGCAGGTATGACGTTGACTTCCACAGATAACTCCGCCATGTCCTTTCTAGCGGCGAATATTTTAACCTGGAGGATTTTGTCGATCAAAACTATTTCTAGTTGGCCATGTACGCACACGGATAGTGCAACTAAAAGGTGTTAATTAGAGGAGAGAAATATTCTGTTGACTAACTTTTTATATTTATTATAAAATCCGATGCAGGGGAGTTTCCTCTTCAGCTGGTAATTTCTCATTTATCCTTCGTTTGTTTAATAACGCACAAAAAGAGATGCAAGTTCGCCGGAGGCATCAGGGATTCATGCTTATAGCCAACGTTTAACTCCTACATTAAATTAAACAAACTACGCTTATGACACACACAAAATTTCACAATTGTTAGTCCACTTTTAAAAATGCTTTGAAGTTGTTTGGCCCTTTTCATGCCTCTCGCCCTTTTTAAACGTTACAGAATCATGAATCTACGGGACCTTTCCACCAAACGCTGCATGACAAAAGAATCCAATACAAATGTAGTTT
Organism: Penaeus vannamei; assembly: GCF_003789085.1. Taxonomy (NCBI): domain Eukaryota; kingdom Metazoa; phylum Arthropoda; class Malacostraca; order Decapoda; family Penaeidae; genus Penaeus; species Penaeus vannamei. The sequence goes on from NW_020872489.1 coordinate 575,929, forward strand.
CATATAGCTGCGATATATTCATTTCCAACGACTATGTTAATCAAATGAACAATATTTAACGTTCAGATTTCTCCTGATTCCCAACTAGAGACGCGAGAGAGAAGAGAGAGAGGAGAGAGAGAGAGGAGAGAGAGAGAGAGAGAGAGAGAGAGAGAGAGAGAGAGAGAGAGACAGAGAGAGAGAGAGAGAGAGAGAGAGAGAGAGAGAGAGAGAGAGAGAGAGAGAGAGAGAGAGAGAGAGAGAGAGAGAGAGAGAGAGAGAGAGAGAGAGAAATATCATCATGTTATATAATTCTGATTCATTCCGTTCCGCTCTGATCCTTACTTTCCTTTATACAAGAAATCACACCTCTGTAACGACGAAAAGTTTCCCGGATGTACCACAAAAGCCCCAGATTGCACAAACACCCCATTTAATCAGATCTCGTTCTGCTGCTTAGGAAAGTCCTTCTGAACCCTCTTATCAGACCGACCCCTTATCGACCCCTCGTTCAGTCGAATTGGTCCCCACATACAGCACATGGTCCCGAGCTACAGCTTCGTGACAAATTGGTCGTAATTCCACATAGGAGGCAGTTTTTTACGAAGTCAGCGTTAATCACAAGTTCGGTGAGTCCTTGGTGTCTCAAAGGTGCAAGATCTGATCAGATCATTTCTTTCTTGTGCGGGATCCAAGACTTCTCCCTTCGAATTGTCGACACATTGTTCTCCTTGCAAGTTTCGTGGAATTTCCCTGTGCCCTTTTCTCTTCTTGGAGGACGTCATCGTCGAAGATTGGTCGGTTGCCGATCGGGTATCGCAGGACGTACCCCGGGATCTCCTCGCGTCGCCAACTGCACTTCCTTGCATCCGATTTCGTGAAATGCATAGGATGCAGCAGTCAATATCATTCCAAAGGCCAAACATATAGACCACAATGACGATAGATATTGCCAGAGTACGATCATATTTGCTTGTGTCAAAACCTTATGTGTTCAATACGAGCATGGTGTTGTATTGCAGGATCTCTACATCCTGCAGGAACTTTTTCTCCACACTTGGAGAGAATTCTGCTCTCGCTGTGTGATTATAGACTGTTGAGAAAGCCAAAGAAACATCCAAACAGTCTTCTCTGATTCTGTTTACCTTTCGCTCTTATGTCACAAGGGAGACACCTCGATTCCACAAACTTCGGATGACAAGTTCCCTGACTTCTTACAGAGGACAACACGGTGCCAATAGCAGTAGACAGTTGCAAGTCGCTCTTTCTCGGAACCCTTAAACATGATATCATTTCTGAAACCTTTTGAAATGGGTCTTTGGAAGGAGTGATGCTGTTTATGCGGAGGAAACTTTTCGACCACATAATGATGAGACGACTGAATAGACAGATTCAGATAGATGTAAACATATAAAGAACATATATATTCACAAATAGGTATATGTAATGTATATTTATACATATAATATCCAGCTCTCATAAGCAAAATGATAATTATCATCATTTACTTTTATTATCGCGACGTCAAAATAAGCATTAAATCTTTAGTTATGATCCCTCCAGCCTGGGTAAGTAGTAACTTTTGTCTGTATTCTGTTTCAACATTTATTTTGAGAAGACCTGCGTGGTAGTACTGCAACCACTTAGGGAGTCCTTTAATTGAATGGTAATGACCCCATTAACCCTAACGCCGGTACTTAAAACGTGCTGAATTGTAAACAGACTATATCCGTCTAAATGCAAATATGTACGTCTATGTATTTGTAAGTCTGTACACACACACATATATCTGTGTATGTGTGTGTGTGTGTGTGTGTGTGTGTGTGTGTGTGTGTGTGTGTGTGTGTGTGTGTTGTGTGTTGTGTGTGTGTGTGTGTGTGTGCATTATGGGCGGCGTGTGTGTCTGTGTGTGCGTGTGCGTGTGGGAATCTCTGTGTTTATGTTTGCTTGCCTGTGTCCTTATATGTCTCTGTACATGTGCGTACGAGAATAAACCTACACGATAATATCTTTCCCACGCGTGAGCATGAGCAAACAAAAGCATTACATTAAAAGGAGAATCCATATAAGAGAAAAGAGTTGAGCTCGAATTAAGAGCGAGCGCGGATCTCACGTTACTCGGAACGGGTGTCTGCCCCGCGCGTGCAAATGATAACATTGCCGTGAAAAAATGAGGCAGCCTTGCTCGAGATGCTGAAGGGACGGACCTCTCGGGCTTTTCAAATTTCAACGTGGGTTTCTATCTCTTCGTTGTAATTTCCTCTTTATTACTATTATCATTATTATTACTATCATTCAGATTGCATCGTTGGTTTTTATCTTTTTGTTCTAGTTTCCATTTTATTATTATTATTATCATTATCATTATCATTATCATTATCATTATCATTATCATTATCATTATCATTATCATCATCATCATCATCATCATCATCATCATCATCATCATCATCATCATTGTAAACGGTAAAGGATGTATAGCGTTTGTTTTCTGATATTCTGCGAATTGTCGTACAATAAGGAACATTTGGCAACACGATATAAGTATGTGACATATATGCACCTGGAAAATAAGTAACGATTTCATTTTTTTGTGTATTTGATATTAAAACAGTTTTTATAACATTAAGACAGCAGCATTATCATTTATTTTTGCAATGAAAATCTCTAATATTACAGAGCTGTAATATCTTGTTCTGACTGGAATTATATGTTTAGAAATAAGACTTAATGTTAAGAGGGAGGAAACCATGCTTTTGCCAAGTAACCGAGGATCTGTTAACTTTGAATGTTACATTTGTGAAGGCACAAATGCTGTCAGCACTTGGAAATATTACTATTTAGTTCATAGGCAGTTTGGAGTTTCTTTTAAGAGGTGCCTATTGCCATGGAAAGTACCGAAGGTCTTGGTAAGTTAGATTTCATATGTTTTTGATTATATTATTTTGACAGGATATTGCAAATATGTTGATGTGTTGTGCAATTGATATTTGTTAAAGAGAATAAGGGTATTGTTGATAAATTTTAATAATTGTGTGAAAAGTCAGTGTTATTATGTTACATTGAAAGATTATTTAAGGAAATATCGTCTGATTGCCATAGAAACACAGTAAGCCGTGAAGGAATTATTAGTAATAGAGAACAGCTGGAACAGGGAGTTTCAAATATTCCTAATGATTTTTGGAAGGGCAGTAAGGGCGCCTACAATTATTATTATTATTATTACCTTTATTATTATTATTATTATTGTCATTGTTATTATTACTATTACTATTACTATTACTATTACTATTATCATCATCATCATTATTATTATCAATATAATTACCATAACTATTACTATCGTTATTTTTTAAAAAATGGACATGTATATCTTGCTTCAGTGGGGAAATACCTAGAAAATTGCTCTCAGGAAAATGATTGTCTATTTGCTTTATTATCTATTCACCCATCTATTTATTCACTTGCATCTTTATCTGTTATCCCTACGGCGCTTAAGATCATCAACGATGATTCGTATCCCGGTTGCTTATAAATGAGGCTTTTATTGTCATTATTGTCCTCATCATTATGATTATTCTCATCGACATTACCAATCTGGTTGCTGTAAATAGTATTGCAACTCCTTTTTATATAAGTTTCCTTTTTACATAAATTGCAATTATGATACCCCCCCCTCCCCTTCAGACCCTTACAAGTGAATGGTCAAATCTCTGGCAAAATTATGATCCAAATAATGTTAATGATTTAATGTTAATGATCATTCCAAATTTAATGCTGGCGACTCAATTACACGTTCATTAAGTTCTAGGCTCATCATTCCTCGCTAATTATTGGAGTCACTCATTTACGAATTTTCTAGGATGGAGTAAGAGAAGGAAAATGGGGAATAGTGTGGATGGAAGAGAGAAAAACGAGATAACAGTGATAATGAAAATGAGAGTGAAGTTAATTTTGATGGTGATAATGTGAGATGATGGTGAGGATAATGAAGATACTGATGATGGTGATGGTGATGATGAGGATAATGATGAGGATGAAAATGATAATGATGGTGATGCTGATAACAAATATTGATATGATAACGGCAATGATGATATTGATGATGATAATGATGATGATAATAATGATGATAATGACACTGATGATGACATTGATGATGATGACGACTGATGATGACATTGATGATGAGGACGATAATGTAGATAAGTAATAATGATGATGATCACAATAAAAGTGATGATT
>NW_020872489.1:582652-590152 GCF_003789085.1 Penaeus vannamei
TATATATATATATATATATATATATATATATATATATATATATATATATATATATATATATATATATATATATATATATATATATATATATATATATATATATATATATATATATACATTTATATATATACTTACTATATATATTTATATATATATATATATATATATATATATATATATATATATATATATATGTATATATATATATATATATATATATATATATATATATATATATATATATATACTACTTGGTAAGAACAACTAGATGGTGTTCATTGTGTGTGTGTGTGTGCATGTATGTATATATATGTCATTGCAAATAAGTTGCAATACACACTTTCTACAGCATTGTTCTTAGGTTTTACCTGATATCCTATTTACGACTTCAAGTTAAACCGGTAGCTATAAAATGACTAATTTTATATATACGAAAAAAAAACATGGATTCCTTCTCCAGACTCCTTTTTCCTTTATTACTCCCACTGCCCTTTTCTTTTCTTTTACTCTGTTTTTTTCCGTTTTAAACCTATCCCTTCTCCTTTTCGTCTCTCTGCCTCCACCCACCTTTTACCCTCCAGTATCAAAGTGTATTTCTTGACTCCGCCACACAAACACCTCCTCGGATACCCCCCCCCCTCCCTTCCCCCAAGTTCTATTTCCCTATCCTTTGGAGTAACGTGAGGAAAGACATATGAACTCCCTGTTATCGTTCTTACACGTGTGAAAATAATTTGTATTAACGCTCGTAAGTCACTCCCTTGATACGATCAACACGAGACTCAGTGTAATCTTCACATCAAAAGATTTAACTGTCACGCTTATTCTAGAAATGATGCTGAAAGAATTCTGTAAGTAGCTTAAGCAGAACAACGAATAGATACAAAAGGTCAAAGAGTGATACTGTATGCTACCAAAACACACGTACATAGATATCATACAATCTGTAGACAAATATCCGAAGAAATACAGCCACAATATGAATAGAAAGTCAATATGTCTTTATCTAGTCATATTCTCTTCATACCTATACACATTTCACTGTTTCATTCAATCACCAGTATGTCTGGGTGTATAAATGAATACGTTGCATAATTCCTGTGTATTCTTTTATCCTATACTTTTTCCAATTGTCAATACATCATAATGTTTCAGTATTAGCAAATGCTGGTAATTCCCCAGTGAGCTTCTTTCAGTTACGAGAAAGCCTGATTTAAAAATTGTGCACTCGCATCTTTCTGTCTCGAACACAAAAACAACAACAACGAAAAACGGTTATACAGTTGAACTAAAAACAACTTTAGTGAAACGTGAAAGTAATATGAAATCATCTACTCCCATAATTCAGATACGAAAAATCATTAAAGAAATTATCGGAGAATAAAACATCTTTATTTTGTAACTACTCGTGGACTTTAATTTGTAATTACGTATCAAAAAGGGTTCTATAAAACGTTCACTTTGAATCCTGGTAATTATTTCATGGAGCAGATGCTTAAAAAACAGGTTGCAAAGAGGATTATCCTGGCTGTCACAACTCGTTTATGTTGATAACGTACAATACAAACAGCTTTCTTTGAAGATCTTATTTTATATATAGTTTTATGGTATATGCTTTCATCCTGTGATTTTTCCAATCACATTCTTTGATTTATTAATCATATATATATATATATATATATATATATATATATATATATACATATATATATATATATATATATATATATATATATATATATATATATATATATATACATATATTAATATATACAAACATACATAATCATATATACATACATATATATATATATATATATATATATATATATATATATATATATATATATATATATACATGCATACATACATAAACACAAAAAACAAACGTGTTTGTGTATACATATATGTGTGTGTGTATGTGTGTATGTGTGTGCGTGTGTGTGTGTGTGTGTGTGTGTGTGTGTGTGTGTGTGTGTGTGTGTGTGTGTGTGTGTGTGTGTGTGTGTGTGTGTGTGTGTGTGTTTGTGTACGTGCGTGTGCGCGTGCGTGCTGTGTATGGGTGTGGGTGTGTGTGCGTGCGTGTGCGTGCGCGCGCGTGTGTGAATTTATTACACACATTAATGATGGTGAAAAGAAAACGTATTGGTAGTGTGAATATCAATATTATTACTATCAACAATAATGACAGAACCGTTATTATTACTGCGCCATCTTTATATATAAATGCCAAGGAAATGGGAGGGAGCTGTCATTTCAAATAGCGAAATGATATTGAACTGAAATTACACTGTCATCTTTATAAATTGTTTATCTTATACCTACAAATCTCTCTCTCAGTCTCACACCCACACGCACACATAAAAGAACACGCACACACAAGAGACGTTTGTGTGTATGTATGAATGAAATATTCCAGATAATTTTACAAATAATCAGTTGATTGAGTATATTATTACAGATAACATTAGCATAACTCAGTCAATAGATTTAAAGTGTTAATAACTTCAGAGGGTGAAAATAACAATGACTTTTTGGAGAACAAACAACAGGATGTTTAGATGATGATGGGGATGATGATTGAAGTATAATGTTTATAATACTGATAATCATAAAAGTGATAATAATTGCAATAGTAAAATATTGAAAATAACAGTTATAATGATAATTGCATTGGTAACAGTGATAGCAATATCCTAAGGTATCATACGGTAGTAATAATAAAGGTGATAGCGACAACAGTGACGATAATAATTGTGATAATGATAATGATTAAGATATTAGCGATGGTAATAAAAATGACTGATAATAGTGATAAAAATAATACATAATGATGACAGTAAATCTAATTTTACCAATAAGAGTAATGATGATGATTAAACAAGTAATGACGACCAGAAGAGTAATGTCAGTTATTTGGGTAGTAATGAGAAGGAGTAGAGTCATTTAGCATTGGTTGTTAGGCGTCTAAGGTGCAGAGAACACCTCCACATTGGAAAACCATTAGCAGTTGCAGTAAAAGCTGTGTAGGTAACATTACAACAGATAATAATGAAAACTGTGAAAACATCGTTATGAACCGATAATTAAAAATGTAATATACATTTTAGAGTTGTCGTATTTCTTTAAGGAAAGGCATTGCAATGAACACACACGCGGAAAAAGTAATGGGTAATAATAATTAATAGGTAGAAATATTTTGTGATTGAAATGTTAGGGACAAAACTGTAAAAGACTCGAGGCTAAACCGGTATTATTTCCTTGGATAAGCTTGGTAATTTGATATTTTCATGCCAATGAGACAAAATCCGAAGGATTTACTTTAAAGATCGGGTGTTAAAAGTTTCCGATTCAATATTTCTTTTAATCATTCAAACATTTTGATCTCAAAGGACAAACCATCTATACTCTTGATACATCAGCTAATTCTAAACAATTAACCAATTACTTCTTTTCATTAATCTATTAGGAAGCTGTTTTCCCCCTAATTTACCCTTTATTTCTCCCCGTTGAAAAAATTGGCTTTAACACTTTCATTAAATATACAGGCAATAACATGTAAAATTTACAAGCGTCAAAATATTTGGGCAAGATATTTATAATTCGTTATAGTGTTTACCGCTTGACTGAGTTATCTGTTTGAGTGTACCGAAAACACATGCATGTCATCAATTTCTGTTCGGCTCATCGCTCACCATAATGAGTCGGGATCAATGTTTTCGAGTTCAGGAAATAGCTTTGGCGTCTGACTCTCACATGCGGGGCTAGTTATCAGTTAGTTGTGGTAGCGATGGAGGTGGTGATGGTGAGAGGGACCGGGGGGGGGGGGGGTTATCGATGGTGTTGGTTGTGGTGGTGGTGGTGCTGGATTGAGGACTGGGTGAAGGTGTGATTCTTTGCACGCCTGAGGTTCACCAGTGACACGAATAGCTTATTATACTTGACAGATTCCCAACCTTTCTGTTTTGGAAGAACCACTTGCCTACTGAACCTATATAGACATATGATACTAGAACCATATATATATATATATATACATATATATATATACATAATATATATATATATATATATATATATATATATATATATATATATATATATATATATATATATATATATATATACATAACAGCAATATATACCACACACACACACACACACACACAACACACACACACACACACACACATATATATAATATATATATATATATATATATATATATATATATATACCATATAATACATATATATATAATACCGGGAATATATACCACACACACGCATATATATATATATATATATATATATATATATATATATATATATATACATAGATATGTATGCATATATCTCGTAATAGGTTTGGCATTGTGGTCGTCGTGGAAGACAGTAGACTAACACTGTTGTGAAGTTTCCTTGTTGTGGATCAAAACGTTTTACCTATGAGCATCAGATTGTATGGTAAAACCATTTCTGTTTTGGACTAGAACTATATACGTATACCCATATACCGTACTTATGAACAATATCAACAACCTTATTTAATATATATATTATATATATATATATACTGTATATATATATAGCTATATATATATACTATTATATCAATATATGCCACACACCCAATAGATTATTATTGCAATTTATATACATATACAACATAATAAACACATAGCAATATTCTTTTTATTTATATACTCCACATATAGTACTGTTATTATATTAAGTGAAACTTATATAGATATAATGTTATATAATGGAAATATAACCATTTAAATATAATATATATATATATAATATATATATATATATATATATTATATATATAAACATACTTATATATTATTATATATATATATATATAGTATAGAATAATGTAGCAATAATAGAAAGAGACCAGACAGACAGACACACACACACACACACACATAATACGCGCATATGTAGACCGCATAGATACATAACCACGCCACCCGTATATTTACTGTTATTAAATATATATAACGATATTAGACACCACACGATCGGATGAAAATTCCAAATATTAAAGATTTAATAATATATTATATATGATGTGATACGATACCAATGCAACACAGATCCAGATAGTTTTATTCTTCCTATCATAGGATATTAAATAGGTATAATAGATTTTTGATCGATTTGTCTAGAGGAATTTGGACAGCTAACGCAGTAAGAAATAACCTTAAGTGTGAAAAGACAGAAGACCCCCACCTCCACACACCACACACACCGCATATATAGAAGGAATTAGGCAACGCTCTGGGAATCGTTAATAATGCCGAGATGACTAATTGAAATTATTAACTAAAATAAAGGGAAATAAGATGTCGAGAAGAAAGGACGTACACAGAACGTAAGGAGAGTAGACACATCAATCATATCTAGATCGATTTATATTATACGGTAATGAATATATAGAGGATTGAATGTTAAGGACAGATCTGAGTTGTTTTTAGGCGAGAATAGGAGAAGAGATATCATACTCTAGGAGAGAAACTGGAGAACGTCATACTTTTTCAGTTTTAGAGTTTATTTAAATTTCCCTTTCCTGAAATGATTTTAGAGTAAGAAATACAATCGACAGCGAATAGTGTATCCGGAAGCGAATGCCGTCTCATTCACACGTAAGATTTTGGAATTGGTTGGCCGAAAAATATCGATAGCTGTTGCACATTACGCATTATCAATTGTTATCTGATTTACCTATCAATATCAAGATTTATGATTATCATTCACTCACAGCCTTCTGCAATCTCTTCATATTGTCTTCCTCAATAATTCATTATCCAGGGTGTGTTTCTGTTCGCAAGAGTATAATCATCCATTCACAGCGACAAAGGGAAACGATGGAACCGCCCAAAGGCATGAGACAAGAGCTCCTATGATCGCGTCTCAAACACACCGCAACATGACACACCACTTACAGCCTTTCACTGCTCGACAGGAGATCTTGACACAGGCGTGCTACAGTGATCTTATTCGCGACAACACAACCAGTCCGGTATCAAGTTTCCATTTCGCAACGCCCAGAACTAAGGATTTCCCCGCGAATGATGAAATACCGACGCGCTTCCGTCGACAGATCACAAATTGCGCCACTTACATCGTGCGGAAATATGAAGGGCTCGAAGATTGAAATAAAATACTGGGACGTTTAGTAAAGCTTTCCTCGTCCTTTCAACACCAAACGTCCTTCGGGAGGAAGAGGATCTCCGCCGATCTCATCATCAGTTCTGGAATGGAGCCGCGCGGACCCTGGGGGCTGCGAAACAGCGGAATGCGAAATATGCCGGCGCCGCTTCGGTCTGGTCCATTGTGCCGTCTTCCCTGAAAATGTTTCTTTGCAAATGTTGCATGGTTGCGTGCATATATATATATATATATATATATATATATATATATATATATATATATATATATATATATATATATATATATATATATATATATATATGTGCACACACACAGACACATATGTGAGGCGTGGATTGTGCCCACGTGCCAAGAAAAAAATGCCATATTAAAACTAAAGATTCAACGCCCTTTCGTTAAAGATAATACTCGCTGGCATAAAGCTATTGGTTTCATCATTACGTCAGACGTAAAATTTGCTGGTGGGCGGAATATCGGCTGATACCATATTTTAGATTCGCATTTGTATTCAAAGATACTTTCGCGTTTAAATACAGTGTGTATGTGTTTGTCTGTATGTCTATATGCATTTATAGATACTTTTCAAGTTAAGTTTCTATCTACCTACATAACCTTGTAACCTTGTACACCTGACTTCTCGTTCAGATTCTTCATATTGTTAAGTATTGTAAATCTAGAAATGGAAGAATGTACATCTATGATGTACATAGCATTGTGTGCCATTGTGTGTAATACTGAACTGTGTACAGAGTTTGATGTTTGCCACTGTGCACCGTAGAGCAAGTCATTCAGAATACCCCTGTTATAAATCTGCTGATAAAGAGAACAAGCTCTGCACGATCTCTCAAAGAACATAGTTTAAATGATGCAGTAATTTACCGATATTCTCATTAACGTTAAATCCTTATATAATTTCTACACAAACAGATTTCACGAGTTAGAAAGAAAAGAAAAGAAAAAAAAATGCTTATCTGGGTGTTTGGGAATCTTTCAGAATACACAGGGGGTACAAAGGAACGGAAAAGATGGAGATCCTTTCTCTGGAACCACAAAGGATGAGAACCTCTGCTGAAGAATAGCACTGTAAAAAAAAAAAAAAAAAAAAAAAAAAAATGTAAGGGATAAATCTGAGTTACAGGAAATATGATGACGGTAACTGCGATGAATGAGAGGGAAGTTATTGTGATTAAAATTCACCATGATGATTGTGGCGGCGAATCGAACTGTACGTAATCGTCGTGATCTCGGGCAGTAATGATTATAAGTAGGACATTATCTTCAACGTGGGTATTAGCCAGAGGTAAACGAGACTCGA
>NW_020872489.1:595152-610152 GCF_003789085.1 Penaeus vannamei
GTGTTAATATATATATTTACCAGCTATTGACGGAACATTTTGCATGACAGGACAAGCAACAGTACAAGTTTGCAGGAATCCTATCACTGTCGGTGTAGTTAACTGAAAGCAGTAATTGATTATCCTTATTATTATCATTGTCCGTATTGTTATCGTCACTATTATTATGTATACTATTATCGGTATTAGTGTAATCGTTATTAGCGGTTTTAGCATTATCATTGTCGCTGTTATGATCAGTAGCATTATTATTAATGATATCCTTGTTAATGTCAAGACGCAAGGTGATATATAAATGGACAAAGCGGAGGGAAAAAGTTGATCTGAAGAAGCTTCATGTTGCTTCTGGGAGAACAATGAAGGCAAAGGAGGTCGACATAAAGCAAGAAGCCGGAGCAATAGGAACTGCTAATGAGAAGGTGTTGATGAGGGTGATTATGATGGTGTTGAATAGTTGTTGATGTTGTTGCTAATGACGGTGTTATTTGAGATGACCGATATATTTATAGTAAAGAAGCTGTGTACTTGAAAGAGTAGAGCCATTAGATAAAAAAAAGAAAAAGAAAAGAGAAAAGAAATGATGGGGAAGGGGTCGGTTGTGGAGGGATCACACACACCCAAACAAAAGAAATATATCGCCTGTATCCTCTTTTTTTAAAAACTGTGATGTGATATGTGACTGAAACTGACATGATCTGGCTTTTTTTTCTTCAAAACTGTGATGTGATATGTGACTGAAACTGGCATGATCTGGGAAAGACAAATGCCACAAGAACGAACACGGATACATTGATAATACTTTGAAGATGCTGAACAGGAACAAGAACAGAAGTACAGATTATTCTCCTTACCTTCACGTAAATTATTCGTTACACCAATCCTCCCCACATTTCTCTCTCTCGTGCTTTTATGTCGCCTGTTTAACCTTCCCTCCATCCGTCCTATTCCCCTTGTCTTCCTATTCCACTTCTTCTCTGAATCATCCTTACCGAGGGATTCGTGATTCGACACAAAAATACCGTACAGCTAGCAAATTCACGTCCTCTGAGCATCATATCCAATAATGGATTTGATTTCATCCTCTGATTGACACGATATTAGCAAATTCTTAAAACACCAAAAGGCATAAATGATAAATCAACCCGAATGAAGTTCGATTTTTTATTTTCCTATTTTGAGATAGATAAAGAGCGTACTCATGTCGCTGCTGGTATCATTTAAATTCACACGAAACTACTTTTACCCGGAATTGTTTGTGTTATCTAAATCCGCAGTATGGTTTGGAATTTTGCTTTTGTGAAATCTTGCTCTACCAATCCTTTGATATATATTTTTTTATCATTTACTTATTCATCTATTAATGATTTACGGGTATGTTTTAAATGTTTTTTTTATTCTGACTTAATTACATGATGATCAATGGCGTGCATCTCATTTCCTAAAAAAAAAAAAAAAAAAAAAAAAAAAAAAAAAAAAATCGAGTCGCATTATGATTCAGGACATATCATGCAAGCAAACGAAGTATAGTACTTGTTGCAAAAACTGAAAAGGCACGCTCTTTTTTATCATTATACTGCAATCAACCGGAAACAACAGCATAAGACAGAACAGCTGACTTCATTACCCAGCTATATTGTAAGGAGCAGAGGTTAAGACTAAAATAAATTATTTTTATATATTTTTACATTTGATATTTCGTTGTGTTAGAAATGACATATGTAACATTTACTCTGTTGGTTTTTTTCTGTACAGCGTGATGTGTCGTCTGACTTGCCACCATTTTACAATGTTTCCAAAAGATATCCAGTTGCGAACACGTATTTTTCTGCTTCTCCCTGCCACAACATCCTCTGTGTGTGTAAAGCTACATCTCGAATCAAATCCACGCTTACAAAATTAAATAAACAAACAAAAAATACTATTATCTTGCTGCCAGAAAAATGGAGACTTTTTCAACATGAAAGATAAACCACACAACAAGATTACAACACGAAGAGTTTACTGTCACGAAAATTGGTACCTTTTTTCAACCTGAAAGATACAGCACACAAGAAGATTTCAACACGTAGAGTGTACGATAGTGGCCACTGTATTGTGATACTACATACATGTAAAGGACGGTGACATTTACTTCTCATAACTGAATTGAGTGAATTGATGACTTTACTAAACTAAGATTTCCGCCATACCATCCCGTATGTGTGATAAACGTATTATATGTATATATATATTATATGTCCTCAATGTGTAATAAATCCGGTTTACAGGAACGACCGAATCATATGTGCAGAAGTAAAGTTAAATACGCTCATATAGCCAATGAGGAGGATAAATGTAAGGTAATCGATTAAAGGATAAAGTAAAATAATAATCTACGTAATTTTCACATTCACATACAAGGACAATATATCCGGCGTTGAGTACCCCTTACACGACATGCACACAGTAAGTAATAAAAAAGAAACGTCAAGAGGAAGAGAGAGAGAGAGAGAGAGAGAGAGAGAGAGAGAGAGAGAGAGAGAGAGAGAGAGAGAGAGAGAGAGAGAGAGAGAGAGAGAAGAGAGAGGAGAGGAGAGGAGGGAGGGGGGGGGGGGATAAGAACAAAATTCCCAACATTCTTTGCCTAATTATTCAGTTATCTTTTTAACAGAGTGATGGGTCGAGCCTGAATTAAATAAACAAGAAAACGGTATGGTATGCAGTACTTCAAGTAACAGTAGAGGTAAGCGATTTCCCGAGAGAGTGAATCAAGTGTTTACCAAAGCGAAGAGGCAGGGGTTCCATACCCATTTAACTGTTTCTCCTTCCTATATACTTTTGAGTTCACTCTTATCAGTAGACGAAAGACGTATTTTTCTTAATATGTTGCCCCTTCATCATCTATCCGTATTTAATATTGGCTTTCGAAAGGTGGCTCAAAAAAAAAACTTTGCAAGCATACGCGGGATACAAATGATTTTTTTTTTTGTTTGTTACTGCTGCACAGTGCTCGAGTCAAGGCATTGATTTGCGTCCCGATTGTTGGTGATTTGCTTCAGGTAAGCAGAAAGAAGGCTGAATTTACAGTCATGATGAAAAGGGTGCTCTGCGCTTTACGTTTATATGTAAAACACATGAATTAATAAATAAAGAAAAAAGCACAAGGAAAAGAAGTGTTAATATCATCGAGTTGAAATTAATAAGAAATTAATTAATCAGAAACCTCGCTTTGTCGTATTAATGTTAGGAAAAGTCCAGTAAAAACACAATTTATTCATTTTATGATATAAAGAAACATGTTTTCTAAAAAACAGAAAAATGAGGCATTGCATAGGCGTTCTGTTCGTGTCAAACGTTAAATATATACAATTCTATATCCATCTATTTATATATATAGAGAGTGAGACAGTACGTTGGATGAATACGTTGTACCTTTTGTATGCTTGAGTTCGGGTTCCACTTATCATTATAAGTAGATTCCCCCTGGCTAGGTTTGCTTTGATTTCTAAGGCGATAATAGCCCGTGACTTCTCTTATCAAAAAAAAAAAAAAAAAAAAAAAAAAAAAAAAAAATGCATGATTGCTAATGGTGGGTGTTTGTTTCTTATGAATTTTATGGTCCCGAATCTAAATAATATTTACTTTTTACCTTGCTTAGAAAGTTTTGGAGTTTTCAAATGCTTTCTGCTTTTTGCCGGAAGCAAGTCATAATTATGACCAATGGGAAAGTTGCCAAAAAACACTGTCTCGTGTCGGCCATTCTCCCTGTCCAGAATAATTCGAACATATTAGGGGCTGTATGTAATGATTATCCAACCCCCCCCCCCCCCACACACACACATACACACCGTATGTATATATATATATATATATATATATATATATATATATATATATATATGAACATTCATATTTACTTTTATCTGTTTATATATAGGCATATATAACTGAATATATATACATATGTATATATATATATATATATATATATATATATATATATAAATTGAAGACACACACATATATACGTATAATATGTACATATAATGTGTGTGTGCGTGTGTATATAAATACACTTACACGTGTGTGTGTGCATTCAGGTATACAAGCATTTGCGTGTGCCTTTTAGCGTGTAAGTCATATTTCAAAATCCTGTTAGAATATAGATTAACATCCTAAGTTAATAAGTTGATCATTTGCCCCGACGCTTCAGTTGTATTTCAATTTAACTCGAGTTATAAGCTCCTGAACAGATTTCATATTTACTTTTTACTTCGATGTGAGCATAAATGAGTGAACTGCAAATTTAGTAGTTGCCCACTGATGGACATTTAGCAATTTTGTTAAGAGATTGTTTGGGTATATAAGTAAATAAACATTTCTCAAAAAAAAAAAAAAAAAGTGATCAATTATACAACAAAAGAGAAGAAAAGAAAGAAAGAAAAGAAAAAAAATAGTGCTTAGAAAATGAAATTACTAAAAGCTTGAACATTGTTGTATTTTGTAGAAACCATATATATGTTATTATTTACAAAGTCCTGGAGTTCTAAAGAGTAAATAACAAGAGCCATATCTTTCTTTTCACTTAATTTTGCCACGGTTTGACGATAAAACCTAATGATTTGGGGATCACCTTCTCCCTTCGCAGCAGCGTGAGAGAATAACCATCAATTTAGAAGATTGTTTTAAAACGTCACCGTGCATCTTTTGCAACTCAATTATGTAAGTCCATAAAATGATTAATCTACCTATCCTATGTACTCCCTTTACAACTCAATCATACTTCAGTATATAAAGTGATTTATCATGCAACTATCCTCGTCAGGACAATATTAGAAGCCTCTGCAATACTGAATATATAATTAAAAGCCGTGTCACTTTGGAGGTCTAGGAACGTATTATCATTATTACCCATATTGTTAATAACCTTTTTTATTATCATTATCATTACCATAATTTTTATCATGATAGTTAATAATTATTATGATTATTATCATCGCTGTCTTCAACATTACCATTATCAATAATGTTATTATTACATCATAATCACTATCATTATTAATTAGATAAAAAAATAATGAATGGAAATCAATACCTTCACAATAAAAGAAATTCATTTCTTATCCGCAAAGAGAGGATGCATTCAAATATATTACATCATATATAAAGATACTCTAAAACAGTGGTTGCACACCGGTATATCATATATCAAACTGCCTTTGCTCATATTAAGAATATACAATGAAGCCATGTTTCCAAGAATTTTTTTTATCAAAATTAGTTAAGTAACCCTAGTTTATATTCCTGAACATTTTTTTTTTCTTAACCCTAAATATGCGAAATTAGAAGAATATATAAAACAAATGGCTAATGTCGGAAGGTCGCTATTGTAATGGTGAAATGATGAAATCTATAGAAATAAAAACTACAATGAATGCCATATATTTGCTGACCCAAATTCATTTCTTGACGAGAAATCGAACACAGATTCGTGAGAAAGTTAGACGCTAATGCCAATTACGGTCCTGAAGTTAGAGTCCAGCACTTGTTAGCGTAAGTGAAATAAAATCAGAGTATCAACAAAATAAAGAAAAGAAAAGAAAAGAAAGAAAAGGGCAAATAAATGGTAGATGAATAAAGTTGATATTGTAAGGAGGGCGTGTACGCCAGTTAAGTAAAGTTGATATAACAACTGCCAAGTAAGTAAAGTTATTGATGTGAGAAGCAGTTTAGAAAGGCAAGTGACCGTCTGATAATGTTAGTGCCAGGTAAATAAAGTTGATAATGTGAGTGATTTTTAAGTAAAGTTTGTTTTGTGAGTGTCAAGTAAGTCGGTTAAATAAAGCTGATAATGTGAGAGCCAGTTACTTAAAGCTGCTAGTATGAGATACAGGTAAGAAAGTCAATTTAAGTTATTAATGTAAAATCCATGCAGGTAATGAAAGTGAGTGTCAGGTAATGTAAGTGTCAAGTAAAGCCGATAATGTGAGTGCCAGGTTAATCAGGCAAATATCGTCTGGTAAATAAAATTGATGTGAGTGCCAGATAAGTAATGTTATCAATGTGTGTGCCAGGTAGGAAAGGCTATTGCCAGGCAAGAAAGTTATAAAAGTGAGATCCAAATAGGAAAGGTAAATAACCCAGATTCATCATATTGATAATTTGAGTTCAAGATGTGTTAAGTTGATAATGTGAGTACCAGGTTAAGTTGATAAAGTTAAAGTCAATAATGTGAGTGTCAGGTAAGTAAAGCTGATAATATGAGTGCCAGGTAAGTAAAGTCGATAATGTGAGTGCCAGGTAAGTAAAGCTGATAATATGAGTGCCAGGTAAGTAAAGTCGATAATGTGAGTACCAGGCAAGTAAAGTCGATAATGTGAGTGCCAGGTAAGTAAAGTCGATAATGTGAGTGCCAGGTAATTAAAGCTGATAATTTGAGTGCCAGGTAAGTAAAGTTAAGAATTTTAGTGACACATAATTATAGTTTATAATGTGAGTGCTAGGTAGGTGAAGTTATTAATGTGCAAGCCATGTACAAAGTGTGAGAGCCAGGTAAACAAAGCTGATGAAGTAAAGTTATTAATGAGAGAGCCATATAGGATAAGCAAGTGACCCAGGTAAGAAAGGTTGATAATGTGAGTGCCAGTTACGTAACATTTTTAATGTGAGAACAGTATAGGAAAAGAAAATGAGTGCCAAGTAAGTAAAGTCGATAATGTGATTGCCAGGTAAGACAAGCGAGTGAAGAAAAATAAAGTTGATAATGTGAGCGCCAGGGAAGTAAAGTTATTAATTGGAAATCCAAGAAAAGCTAGCGAATGCCAGGTCAATAGAGTTTATGATGTGGAAATCAGGCAATAAGCACCAACTATATAAAGTTGATAGTAAGAGTGCCAGGTAAGTCAGGCAATAAGTGCCAGGTAAGTAAATATAATATGAGAGCCATGTAATTAAAGTTATTAATGCAAGAGCCAGGTAGAAAAGCAAGTGAGTGCCAGGTAAGTATAGTTGGCAGTGTAAGTAAAGTAATTAGTGTAAGAGTCAGATATGAAAGACATGAGTGTCAGGTAAATCAAGCAGTGAATGTCGGTTAAGTAAAATAGATAATGTGAATGCTAGTTACGTCAAACTATTAATGTGAGATCCAGGTACGAAGAGCAAGTGAGTGCCAGGCAAGCATAGTTGATAATGAGAGTACTAGGTAAGTAAAGATATTAATGTACGTGCCAGGTAAGATTTGCAAATAAGTATAATTTGAGTGCCAGGTAGGATTTGCAAGTAAGTATAATTTGAGTGCCAGGTAGGATTTGCAAGTAAGTATAATTTGAGTGCCAGGTAGGATTTGCAAGTAAGTATAATTTGAGTGCCAGGTAGGATTTGCAAGTATAATTTAAGTGCCAGGTAGGATTTGCAAGTGAGTATAATTTGAGTGCCAGGTTAGTATATCAGATAATATGATCGCCAGGTTAGTATATCAGATACAATTGCCAGGTAAGTAAAGTGGATGATGTGGCCGCTAGGAAATCAGTTATTGATTTGATATCTAGGTAAGAAAGGGAAGTACGTGCCAGGCAGGCAAAGTTGATAATGTAAGTAAGATTATTAATATGAGAGCTAGACAGGATAGGCAAGTAACCCAGGATAGTTATGTTGATAATGTGAGTGTCACGGCAAGGAAAGGGCACCAGGTATGTGAAGTTGATAATGAGAGTGCAAGGTAACTAAATTTCTTAAAGTGCAAACTAAGGAGAATGCGAGTGCCAGGTACATTAAACAATGAACAACAGGTAAGTAAGGTTGCTAATGAGAATGCCAGTTAAGTCGGCCAAGGAGCGCCTAGTAAGTAAAATTGGTAATATGAGTGCCAGGTAAATCAGATTACCAATGTAAGAACCGGGTAGTAAAAGCAAGAGAGTACCAGGTAAGTAAAGTTGATAATATGAGCGCCAGGTAAGTAAAGCTATTAAAATGCAAGCTATGTAGAAAAGGCAAGTGGGTACCAGGTAAGTAAAGTTGATAATGTGAGCGCCAGGTAAATTGGGCAAGTGAGCACCAGGTTAGTAAAGATCATATTGTGAATGTATGTTTGCATACAAGTAAAGTAAAAGACCTGACTGCAAAGTATAAAGTTAATGCTAGGAAAATGATATGTGATGTAGGTAAGTGAAGTACGATAATCGACCGCTAAGTAGATGTAACTACCAAGTAAGTACGATTTAGCGAGTCTGTGTCTTGTAAGAAAGGCGAGCATCAGGCAAGTAAAGTGAGCACCATGTATGGCAAAGAAAGGAATTTAGTATCAAGTAAGGCTAGTGCTATTAAAATAAGGTAGGTGACGAAAGTGAGTACCAAGTGTTAAATAGATGTAATTACAGTATACGAACGTGAGGTAAGGAAAGTGAGCCCGACAGGTAAAGTGCACACAATATATGTAATATAAGGTATTGAGCTATAAGAAAGTTAACTCTGTAAGCGTTAGCTAAATGATGCAAGTGAGCGCACAAAAGTAAAACATTTGAACGCCAGGTATGTAAAGCGTTCTGAAAGTAAGTACTGCAAGTATCAAGTGTGTTTGGCGAGTATCAGGTAAGTAAAATAAACTATCACCAGGGAAGTTAAATAATTGCCGGGCAAGTAAAGCAAAGAAGTGCAATTCAGTACAAAAGGCCACCCATCTGCCCATTCCCCTCCATATCAGTTTAAATATCCAATAAGCTAACGCTTCCCTTTTCAAGCATAGTTAATTGGTTAGAGCAGTGGTCCCTAAATGATAGGTATCAACCCCAAAAGGAACGCAAGTCAAGTAGAGTATTTTCCTACAAATATGTATTTGCCATAATGTACGATTTATAATTTGAGTAGTAATGTACATATATATTTCATATTCATAGTAATTTATCCATAGTGAAAAAAATCACTAATCATCAATACTTATAATGTATTCATCATCAAGGAATTACAGATGAGATTAATTCTGATAAAATCACATTAGTGGATAGAATAGAAATCCATTTAATCAGGAATAATACCTCGGGCAAAATGACAACAGAAACGCACGATTTGTTATGCAAATGAGAAATTTTAACTCACGTGAAACATAAAATTTTCAAAAAAATTCTGAAGAAACATAAGCACAGTGGGAGGCAGGCTGGCATATGCAATGCTGCCTAACATAGATGAACTCGAAGCTGATTCTTGTCTCGAAACGATCACTTTAGCGTCGGAGAAAATAGAACAAACATGTTCATGATTTCTTTGGAGACGACATTATACCCCTTTTAATTCAAACTGAATGAAGGCTATAAACTGTAATCATCCTGGAATACTGGAGAGACCTCAGAAAAGATAGATCGAACGTCCACAGGATAAATCTTTGAGGGACCGCAGCGAGAGAGACAGAGAGGAAAAAAGGAAAATCCAGCATTGATTTCTTGAAAGGATAACCTGCATCGTGCCCTTGGGTGCAGTGCGGGATCAGATCAATAGTTTTAGCGGAAATAGCGAGAGGGTTCTTGCTGATCCAAATACACACGACAAGGCCAATGACACGAAAATATCGGTTGTTGAGTCCAATAATTTACCACGGTATATAACACCAATATAAAATGACAAGGGCTATTGCGGTAAAAAAAAATAAAAAGGAAGAATATCAAAGGTCTTCTGAAAAAAGTGATAAGGTTCTTTATGGCTTCAGAGTCCTTCAAGTAATAAACTTGGCAGATTCGTAGGCAGCGCCCAAAGAGCAAAAGTCCAATTTGTCGACCAGTATGATGTATATATATGTATGTGGACAAATTTGTATATATGAGTACGTTTATATGTGTATGTGTACGTTTATATATATATATATATATATATATATATATATATTATATATATATATATATATAAATATTTGTCTGTGTGTGTACATATACGCACACATATATACGTACATATATAGAAATATGTATATATTTACAAATGTATATATTCATATATGTATATATATACATACACTCACTCACACACACCACACACACACGCATATATATATATATATATATATATATATATATATATATATATATATATATATATATATATACATATAAAAATATAAATATTATATATATGAATATAAATATATATATATATGTATACAAATGTATATATAAATATCTATACGTACATATACATACATATATACATATATACTTAGATTATACATATTTATATAAATGAATATATATTACACACACACACACACACCACACACACACACACACATACACACACACACACACACACACACACACACACACATATATATATATATATATATATATATATATTCATTTAAATATAATATATGTACTAATCTGTAAACATATATGAGTATATGTACGTATAAATCTATATTGCGTTTATAAATATAAAATATTTAAATATTAGCACATATATTATATGAATATTTACACATAAATGTGTATAAATGTATATACATGTGTATGTGTGTGTTCTTGTGTGTATATATATATATATATATATTATATATATATATAATATATATATATATATATATATATATATATATGCACACAGATACACACGCGAACACAAATATATAGTCTGTTATTTCCCGTGAAGACTTTAGGGTACCAATACTATGGGAAAATAGAGGAGTCATTCTGCCTCACGTATAGCATATACAATTTTGATTATGGATATTATGGAATAACATTGATTACAGACATGTTAGATAACATCCAAAAAAGATTGTTTATAGAATATTAAGGTCAAGAGTATTTAGATTATTCGTACCTTGAAATAGTGTTCGTTTATTTTGATTACATGCAAATATTAATACATATTGATTATTAATACATATTCATACGGTAACTGTTTGAGGGGTCAGATATCATGTTGCCAACTTTTAATATATTGCTTTATATCCTAATCAAATCAGTCATGCGTTTGGGGAATATTAAAATTGGATAGCATGCATCAATCTGACATGGGACGAATATTAATGGAATTGTATCACTATTACGGGAAATGAAGAGTGTGTTGTGTTTGACCAGCACCTGGGTGTTCTTAAATACTGCGTTTGCTTGCACGGCACAAATGCACATATTAGCCGAACGGGAATATACACACTTGCCACAGCTGCAGGAACAGAGGTGTTGGTGTTGTCTCGGTTCACAAGGAGTGGAACATGTCAATTAATTATGTCCATTATCCTCGAAACCTCTAATTCATAGGTTTGAGCGAGCCAAAGAGATATCTACTATTGGGTTTATTTGTTTAGTTCAATTTGTTTATGATGATGTTAATTGTATACCTTTCCGCTACGAAAAAAAAGTATAAAAGAAAGAAAAATATCTAATGCCACTGCCACTCACAGATACCCTCCAGAAACTGTCAAGAGCATTTTAGGTCAGGACTCACAAAGGAACACAACCTCCCACGTTTAATAACTGCTATGTATTCTACGCGCACAGTTCTGCAACCCCCGAATATATTCCACTTGTAATTGCTTGGTATGGCTTGTTCGGAGACTTTCAGGTGCAATGTAGGGTATGACAACAATATCCAAATCATCCATAATAATAACGAAAGGGAGGCTGCAATAGCGTAACAGTTAGTGGAAAATATAGAGCTACAGGTTCAGCATCTTACTGACCGGTCTAAATTACTTCAGTGACTTTAATTTCACTTCATTTTGTTTCTATTAATGAGTAAACAACTTTTGTCGTATTCGGTATGCATATTCAAACTTAAGTAGAGGCATTTTTTTTTTTTGGGGGGGGGTCCACAGTCGTTATGTTAGAGAGTAAACTTACTAAGGTTAGATTAAGTTAGGTTGAGTATTGTTAAATATGATGAAGTTGAGTCGAGTTGACACAAGTGGTGTTTGGGTAGGTCAGGAACCGAGTAGTACAGAACCTGAAGAACTTAATAGAGGAACATAGATTAAACTACAGAAACTACTCGAATGACTTATGTAACACTTTACTATTTGTTCATTATGTTTTTTTTTTTTCCAGCATTGTGTATTTAGGTATCTAGATATGAAAGAACGTGTACAAGTGCACCAAATGATAAATTCTGGTTATGAAACGCTTATTTTCCGAAATCTGTATAATCGGAGATAAATACCTTATTTTCTCTTATTTTTGAAGATACTGGATTGACATGACAGATTAACATTTTTTGTCACACAGTATAAATATTTCTTATTGCAAAGCAGTAAACAGCTTTAATGAGACAAACGTTTATATCTCAAAAGGGTGATATAACGCATTTTGCGAGAGATGGATAGATAGATAGAGAGAGATAGAGAGATAGATAGATAGATAGATAGATAGAGAGAGAGAGAGAGAGAGAGAGAGAGAGAGAGAGAGAGAGAGAGAGAGAGAGAGAACGAAAGAAATGGCGCAATTGAGTATGCATTATATGTCTAGGTTAAGAGGCCCATTATTGTGTGTATATGTATGTGTACACACACACACACACACACATATATATATATATATATATATATATATATATATATATATAGATAGATAGATAGATAGATAGATAGATAGATAGATAGATATAGATATATAGATGTGCATGTGGGTTTTTCTATGCTTGTACATTTATATGTGCATGCATGAATGTATTGGAATTGGACCTTTGATATACCCTTTTCTCATACATCTGCCTTTTATTTGTTAAAAAAGTGAAAGAAGCCGTATCCTTTGGTATGCATTGAATGGATCGCAGTCTATGTATAAATTTGATCACAAGATGCATTCTGGATCCGTTTCCTGTTGCTAGTCGCCCCAGCTAGTCGCTCTCTGGATCGCCTTACCATCGCCCATACCCATTCTGCAACATCTGGGTCTCACCACCGCCCATTTTCCTTCCTTGCCAGCCTGCAGTTCTCCCTCGGTGTATGTTCCATCTGCATTCCTTTTCTTTTCTTTTTTCTTTTTGTTTTGTTGCACGAACGCTGATTTCTTTTGGTGTTTGTGTGTTTGTGCTTTCGAGGGAACTGCTGTGTGTCTAGTTTATTTGATTTCCCTTTTTTCTCTTTCTTTCTCGTTCTCGTTCTTATTGTCTTTCTGTTTCCTGTCTCCTTTTCTGTCTGTCTGTCTGCCTATATATATATGTATATATATATATATATATTATATATATATATATATATATATATATATGTGTGTGTGTGTGTGTGTGTGTGTGTGTGTGTGTGTGTGTGTGTGTGTGTGTGTGTGTGTGTATGTTTGAACACACACACACACACCACACACACACACACACACACACACACACACACACACACACACAACACACACACACACACACACACACACACACACACACACATACATACATACATACATATATATATATATATACATATATATATATATATATATATATATATATATATATATATATATATATATATATATATATATATATATATATATATATATATATATATATATACATACATATATATATATATATATATATATATATATATATATATATATATATATATATATATGTGTGTGTGTGTGTGTGTGTGTGTGTGTGTGTGTGTGTGTGTGTGTGTGTGTGTACGTACATCTATATATAAATGTATATCTATCTATCTATTATATATATGTGTGTGTGAGTGTGTGTGTGTGTGAGTATGTGTGTGTGCATGTACCTACACATATCTGTCTATCTATCTATATGTATATATGTATTCGAAGCCAGGGCTTCGTAGAGCGTGTCACACACTGGCGCCTCATTATCGCACAAAATTGTCGGTTTCTTGACGAACTAAATGTTGCTGATGGACAGTTGTGTTCTTGTTACTAGCTGGTAATAATCCCGCCAGTGCATTTTGTTTGCTTGTAGTTGGGAGATGCAATTAAAGACATTTTTTGCCGGTCCAAACTTGATCATGTGCAGCTCTTGTCTTTGCCCTATATCTTGGCAACTTAGTGTTGTTCTGTTTGTGCAACTTAATGGTCTTCAGTCTCATTACCAGGCTGCCCAAGAAGGAAACGCTCCTGGCCATAAAGCTGATGGTTTGGTAAGGATATTGCATCCACACATATATGTATAAATATATATGTGTATGTATGTATGTATGTATGTATGTATGTATGTATGAATGTATATATATTATATATATATATATATATATATATATATATATATAATATAGACACATCTATATATGTATATATACACACATTGTATCTATCTATCTATCTATCTATATATCACACGTACATGTATGTATGTATATGTATATAGCCAAATGTATATATATATATATATATATATATATATATATATATATATATATATATATATATATATATATATATATATATATATATATATATATATATATATATATATATATAATATATATATAATATATATATATATATATATATATATATATATATATATATATATATCAAACTGTATTCTTACTGATTCAGAAATAGTAGCTAATAATATATTACATCTGTAGCAGAGTCACTTATTTTTTTAAACCAAGAAATTATTAGGTAATGCATTCGCTTAAGAGTAATCTATCCGCCATAGATCAGATGAAAGATTAAGGACGTACAACCCAGCTGAATTTTGTTTGCGACGTTCCTTTATTGCACGTAACCGCGAGCCTCGAGTCAAAATTGCCGGCGTTAACGAACTGACCATCCTGAATCCCTGATCACATTCTTGAAGGAGCATTCATCTTACAAAGCCGCCAATCCTATTGAGAAAACGTCAGTGGAATAGGAGGAAAGGAAGAAATGCCTTTGAAGCTGCATCGACAATGCTGAACTTCAGGGACATGGAGACTTTTCTTTAGTCTTCAGGATTCCACTCTTAGCGCAACTCGATTCACCTCACTTCACACGCTTCACTTCACTCGCTTCACACGCCCGAAGGAGTGGAAGCAGAAAAAGTGTAATGTGTTCTTGCCTTTCGTTTTCACCTATTTCCAGCGGGGTGTCATTCCCTCAAATTTTT
>NW_020872489.1:615152-620152 GCF_003789085.1 Penaeus vannamei
GGCACGGAATTGGGTCATTGCTGAGTCACTTAATAGGACTCGTTTGGAAATGCATTGTGCTGAGGAAGACGTCTAGGATGTGGACCCAAAAATATAAAAGATTGTCTCAAGAAATTGGCCATATCAGACTTCACGTTCAGAGAAATCTATGGTATTGTCTCTCGTGAAAGGAATAGATCCTGGGTGTACGAACTAAATTAGGATGTTGATTTAGAGTTATCTCATCTCTGGAAAACTGTTTTTTATTCTTTAAAACATTTAATAAATGAAGAAAATTAGGTTTTACACAGATGTAAGTGGCAGGATTGCGGTTTCTTGTTTATTGACAATAATAACAAAATGAAATAAAACAAATAAAACAAAACAAAACCAAAAAACAACGACGAGGACAATAACAGCAAAAAACAAAACAAAAAAAAAAACGACAAAATTCAAGTTCGAAATTTCCAAAAGATAGAAAAAAAGATGAAAGGATGAAAGGCCAACCTTAACAGGAGACAAGCGACCGCGAGCCTGGGGATGAATGACCGATGACACAAATCATAACTCATTGAATAGGCCGGGGAATTTCCGCCTCTGGGGACAGGTATCGGAAGAACGGCCTTCGTCTCGGGTATATAGCTAGATGAGAGGGAGGAATAGGGAAACAGGGCAGGGCACACACACACACACACACACACACACACACACACCACACACACACACACACACACACACACACACACACACACACACACACACACACACACACACACGCACACACACACACACACACACACACACACACACACACACACACACACACACACACACACACACACACACACACACACACACACACACACACACCACACACACACACACACACACACACACACACACACACACACACCACACACACACAACACAAATGTACTTACAAACATAGTAAATACAAAGAACAACTGTACACACTGATAAGCGCAGCTATGCAGTAGATATTCGTATGAATGTTTATGTACGTGTACATACCCCAAGACTGTATACTCGTGTGTATGCAATCCACACCTCCACGAATGCAACGAATGCTCGGTAAAAATTCCCTCTCCCGAAGTCGTAGGCTATGCGATATATTGAACTCTTATGGGAGGACATGGCATGGTAAGAGCGGGCATAGAGATAAAAGGCTAATTTGGAGAATACCTTAGAACACGCTACAAAATGTTTTTTCAGGGATGGGAAAAGAAGAAAATACAAGGAAAAAATAAGATAGGAAAAGAAGGCAAAATGGAACGAGCGTGAACGGTGTCCTTGGAATGAAGCGAAAGAGATAGAGGACAAAGATAAGAGAAAGCAATAACAGTAAACAACCGCGAGACGTAAATAAAAACCAATAATGGTGATTATCTGACCAGCGAATATCGTAATGGAGCAAGTCTCAGGGAGAATACCGATATTACCCAATGACAATACTAACAGATTTTCTTCGACGAAATTCTTGATAATTATTAATGATTGCCCTAATGGTGATTGCCTTAATGGTTTCAGTATAATACACACTGGACAGGGACCCTCTGAATTTTTGCGGTTCCTCGGTAAAGAGAAATATGAGCAAGACTAATAATAGAGGGCCAATCTAGGAGAGTGACGACAGTGGAGTGAATGAGGAGAGAGAGAGAGAGAGAGAGAGAGAGAGAGAGAGAGAGAGAGAGAGAGAGAGAGAGAGAGAGAGAGAGAGAGAGAGAGAGAGAGAGAGAGAGAGAGAACATAGATAATGGATAAACTCATATTCACACAGTTCAACAGACAAAAAAAGAGAAACACGAGACCAAATGAACACACACACACACACACACACCACACACACACACACACACACACACACACACACACACACACACACACACACACACAGAGAGAGAGAGAGAGAGAGAGAGAGAGAGAGAGAGAGAGAGAGAGAGAGAGAGAGAGAGAGAGAGAGAGAGAGAGAGAGAGAAAGACCTAGCTCTCACGGGGGAGGAAGCGAGACAATGAGCAGCCCTGAGAAGTAATGTGAAGCCAAGAGATTCCGCGGGAAGGGAAGCTCGAGAAGAAACAGTTAGGGTGAGAATCCGCCTTGTCTGCGCCCCGGACAAGCCCCTGACAGGAGCCAAGAGAATACACCAGAAGTTTGTGTTCTGCAAAATACATGAGGAAGATTGGCGAAGGATAAAGAATAAAAAAAAGGGGGAGGAATAAGAGCGAGAAGGAAAATTGAGCTCATGTCGAGACGTGAAGAGCCAGGAGAGGTGACGTGGCGTGGGATTATACATCGTGTGACGTGTGATGAGTGGTATAACATCAGGGTGACGTGCGAGTGAGGGAAAAAAAAGATTGAAAAGCAAAGATTAAAAGTTTGATATCCGGGGGAGATCTTTGAAATTTTCGAGAAAAAGAGTACAAAAAAGTCTTCGAAACTCTTAGCCCGCTCTCCTAATTTATGCGGAATTATGATGGTAAACTCATTTCGAAAAGAGGTGGAGACTTGTTAAAGGACGGAGCTAATCTAGAACTCTGAACACCCTCGCTGATAAGGATCGGGGACGAAAAGTGGCGAGAAAATCACTTTCTCTTTCTTGGGAGCAGAGTCGCGATAATGCTGGTTTGCTTCTGTCTGTATGCATGCGCGCCATATGTATATACATATATTATGTAAATAGATGTCTAAAACAATCTAAACACACACACTCACCTCTATCTATCTATCTATATATATATATGTATATATATTATATATATATATATATTTATATACAGTCTGTATATATATATATATATATATATATATATATATATATATATATATATATATATATATATATATATATATAGTTATATAGTTATATAGTTATATATATAGTTATATATACACATATATATACAAATCTTATATATATATATATATATATATATATATATATATATATATATATATATATATATATATATATATATATTATGCATGTATGTATGTATGATACATATATATATATATATATATATATATATATATATATATATATATATATATATATATATACATATACATACATACATGCATATATATATATATATATATATATATATATATATATATATATATATATATATATATATATGTGTGTGTGTGCGTGTGTGTATGTGTGTGTGTGTGTGTGTGTGTGTGTGTGTGTGTGTATGTGTGTGTGTGTGTGTGTGTGTAAAGACACAAACATATGTACACACACTCACACACACACACACACACACACACACACACACACACACACACACACACACACACACACACACACACACACACACACACACACACACACATGAACGTATGTACATGTGTGTTTATACGCATTAAAACTGATTATCGATTAGTAATTAATTGAGGAAGGCGGAGGCACTAAATTCGCACTGTGACATTAAAATATTGTAGAATCGTAATCCTTAAGAAAGAATCTGCAAATTCCATATTTTACTGAATTTCCCTTTCACAGAACGAAAATCTCATCATCAATATCTACTCGAATTCGTCGCATCATTTTACGAAAGAGATGATCACAGAATAGGATTTCAGAATGATTATCATTTTTCAGAAAAGTTTTAAGGGTAATGGTTATAAAAGTTGAACTCGTGGATGAGACCGCCATTGTGTTTTGGCCCTTACAGCATATTAAGTTGTCCTGCGATGCAAATGAGATTCCCACCTTTAATTTAAACCTTTAATACCGCCTGTGACACGCTTTTAAAAGACAGTGCTCAGAGGAACGTAGAGATCAGCGTCACCATTGTCTCCTCAGCTGAAAATGGGGAGTCTTGGTGGTGAGGTTCCTTTCATGGGGTCTCTGAAGCTCGGAAAGTGAGGCCTTTTCAGCACTGTCCTGAATTCCGAGATGAAGTTCTTGTAAACACTTTTCTCTTTAACGTTGCTTTGGTTACCTTTGTTGCATAATGGAAGAATTGAAGCTGAAGTCGTGTATATTGGTGTTTATGGTGTCGATGTGGGTTATCTGAGCGTGTTGCCTTGCCTGAGCTCCTCTGTTTTCTTGGGTTATTTTGTGAATGTAATTGGATTCCATGTTATTAGTAATTGCTACCATAATTAGGTACGTAAAATGAATGGGATTAGTCTTTGATCCTTTCTTTGATTTTACGAAGAGAAACAATGCCTGTAAGATTAAAATACCCTATTCATACAGATGGCTATACTTATGTTATAATTATATTTGTGTCATATTTATGCTTATGGAAGCCAGTCTGTAAGAACCCTTTCCAACCGAGGATCGACTTCATTATTTATTGCACGAATATATAATTTGGAAGTTTTTTATTGTCGTTGTTCCCCAGCTTTAAACGATATCCACAACGGAAGAACTTGCCTTATTGTAAAATCAACACTCAGATTCCGAATGAAACTTTATTTGTTTGATAAAATCATTAAAGATGTTATTGATAAGCTGCCAATAAAATCAAATCATAAATCTATCACGAAATAAGCTGAACAAGTGGCTCTTGGAAAATCGGCCATTAATGTAAATGATTCATTATCGAATTCTGAAGGGATTAGGTACTTTTCTTGTCGGTATCATATTCAACAGCCTTTTATCTTATTGTGTTGAATGAGCATGTACTTGAGTGTTGTGTGCTCCCACACGAACTGTAGTGAATAGATCCTGTCAAGGAAATCGTAAAACCTGAACGGTAAGTCTAAAACAAAACAAGCAGAAAAAATCTACAATACTCGCATTGTGAGTTACTCGAGTGTTATATGCACGCACATAAACCGTAGTGAATAGGTCCTTAGACTTACCTGAACGGTAAATCTAAGAGAACACCGCAGGCCGGAAAATAACTATAATACCCGCATTGTGAGGTCCTGACTAATAGTCGACCAAGCAAACACCTGTGATTCTGAAATACTTGGAAAATAAGATCGAAGAATATAGGGTTTTGAATTCTGCACTAATCGCATTATAATCTACAACCTGCCC
>NW_020872489.1:625152-627652 GCF_003789085.1 Penaeus vannamei
TGGCTGCTTCTCGTAAAATTTCCTGCAAGCAATGATAT
This sequence comes from Penaeus vannamei, assembly GCF_003789085.1. Taxonomy (NCBI): domain Eukaryota; kingdom Metazoa; phylum Arthropoda; class Malacostraca; order Decapoda; family Penaeidae; genus Penaeus; species Penaeus vannamei. Next base: position 625,191 of record NW_020872489.1, read on the forward strand.
TTTTGGAAGACCTGTGTGAGTTCGCTTTTTTCATCATTATATTGCTACTGATATTTTAGGGCTATTTGATCAATATATGATTCGCAACGAACCAAATATACAAAGAAAAGAAAAAAAATGTATATCAATGATGATAATAATTTTCCAATATCCCGTATTTCTTTCCCTCGATTCTAGTCAAATACATTCACATTTTCCTCTCCTATTTTCTATGTATCAACGAATCGAAAAATATCCAAACACACACACAATGGACACATAAATACACATATATAAGTGCGAGGATTTCTGCCGCCATACTGCCTGTCCCGCAGCGAGAGGATGGAGGTCAATATGTATTTTTATTAGTATGATAATGCAACTTGGCTTCCATATTTTTGAGGCAAGAGATTCGGGAAAGCTGACCGAGAACTCCAATAGATATTTACCTTTCTTTATGAAGTAAAATTCACACACACACACACACACACACACACACACACACACAAACACACACACACAAAGACACACATACACACACACACACAAAGACACAAACACACATACACACACACACACACACACACACAAAGACACACACACACATACACACAAAGACACACACACAAAGACACACATACACACACACACACACACACACACACACACACACACACACACACACACACACACACACACACACACACACACACACACACACACACACACACACACACACACACACACACACACACACACATATATATATATATATATATATATATATATATATATATATATATATATATATATATATGTATATAAACATAAATATAATATAAATATATATACTTTTTTTTTGGGGGGGGGGGTATGAAAATACCTGGATGAAATTTAAAATCGGTATTTACTTTGGTTTTTGAGGCAACATGGCGTAATGAAGATTATTGTCATTATCATAATCATCATTATTAATTAAGTAGCGTGTAACAGAAGCAGAACTACTTCTGATTAAATTATACAAAAAATAAAAGAAAAAGCTTGGATATACCCAGGTGTAAAAACACTTTGTTTTAATGTGTATCACATTATCTAATGGTTGATGAGAATTTAGTGTGTGTGTATATATGCGGGTGTATGTGTATGTGTGTGTGTGTGTGTATGTATATGTGTGTGTGTGTATGTGTGTGTATGTGTGTGTGAGCGCGCGCGCGTGCATGTGCGTGTGTGTGTATTGCCATTTAAGTGCGCTTGCGTGTGCAAACTTTTAATATTCTGAGACAGCTTCATGCAGTTAAGAAATGCTTATGAAAGTATGCGTTGCATGCCAGCGCTGTATTTCCGGAATTTATATACTTTTTCATTTCTTTTTTCCCTCTTTGTACTAGGGATTCAGGAATGTTGTATTAAAGTTGAGAACTTGTAAAGAAAGTTATTTTCTCATGTTTGTTGTTTCCTTAGTTTTGTGTGTGGAAGCATGGTTTGTTTGTTGTTAGGGCATAGATATGACTGTTTGTCTGTCAAGGGAAATTGCTTCTATCTTGATTACTATTTATCAATTTATTTTTGCACAGTGCTGATGTGATATAGCGTTTATTTTATTATATAACTGTCAAAATTACGACCCAATTATTATAGTATCTTAAATCTATATGCAGCATCAAAGAAGCTCTATAACACACACACACACACACACACACACACACACACACACACACACACACACACACACACACACACACACACACACACACATATATATATATATATATATATATATATATATATATATATATATATATATATATATATATCTGGCGACAAACGGTCTTGTCTCTGGTTGACTGGCGGTATTTTCAACTGGCAGTTATTATAATTTTCATAATTTTATAGTCTTTCATTATTACTGATATTACTATGATTATTATCATCATTATTATCTGTCCATTATGTATTATTACTACTATTATCATTGTATTGCATTTATTATTATCATTATTATTTGTATCATTATCATCAGCATTGTTATTATCATCATCATTATCATAATTGCTATCATGATTTGTATTATCATTATTACTATTATTCTTATTATTGTTTTTATTAGTATTCTTATTCTTGTTTTCCTTATCACTATTGCTGTCATCACCATAATTCTTTCTATTTTAGTATTATAATTATTTTAGCATCATCATTACCATCATTATTACTTAAAATTTTGGTGTGGTATTTTTTCCATTTGCTTTCTTTCTTTTTATCATTATTATTATTTCTTTATTCATTTATTTATTATTATTATTCTTTTCTGGGGGGCGGGGCGGAGCGTGGGGGTATACAACCGACATTTCTTTCGTTTTATCATTATTTCTTATTTATTCATTTATTATTATTATCATTATCATTATTATTATTATTATTTTTTTTTTTTTTTTGGGGGGGGAGGGGTATAAAACCGGCATTCATCCTATTTTATTTCCACCACA
>NW_020872489.1:637652-640152 GCF_003789085.1 Penaeus vannamei
TCCTCCTTCCCTTTCACTCCTTTCCCTTTTTAGAGGAGGAGGAGGAAAGGAGGGGTGGGTGGGTGAGGGGTAAGGAGGAGGGTAAGGGGTGGGGGGGTAGTAGAGACAACCTTTTATAAAAAAAAGAGAAAGAAAAAGAAGAAAAGAAAAAAAACAACAAAAACAACAGCGCTGCATAGTCATACATACAGCCATGCACACGTACACGGTCGAGCGGTAGGAACACAAAGATATACCCACGGCATATTTCTGAAGCTTCATCACTTGAAATGGAGTATTATGCGCCGCATGGTTAGCGGCGATTTTTTTTCTCCTCATTTATTTTCTCTTTTCTTTCTCTTTCTCTGGTTCGTTTTCTTTCTGGGTGACTTTTTTTTTGTCCGCTTTCGTGTTGAGTGGCTGATATTTTCTGCCTTTTGTTGCGAGAGACAAAAGAAGGAGACAGGAAATTACTCGGGGGGATCATAGATTCACGTCAATGTGTCTATCTTTCTCTCTATCTGTTTCTTATTTTTTCTGTTATTTATCTGTCTGTTTCATATCTTTCTGTAAATTTCTTATCTCTCTCTCTTTTTTTATCATCTTACTGACTCCTTCTCGTCTCTCTCTTTATTTCTTATCTCTCTGTCTACCTCTTATCGTTTTGTCTATTTCTTATTTTTCTGTCTATTCATTTACTCATCTTTATGTAAATTTCATATCTTTCTACATAAAAGCTTATTTTTTTCTTTTCTTTTCGTTCTTCACATCTTTTTATCTTTTCATTTATTTCCTGTTCTTGTGTGTATTTCTATTTTTTCTGTATTTTATTAATGTTTTTAATTTATTCATCACCTCTCTGTCTATTTCTTATCTTCCTGTCTATCATATCTTAAAGTCCAAACAGAGGTATATACATATACCTATGCAGATGCAAATATATCGAGATACACACTTACGCACGCATTTATAAATACAGATAAATAGAAAAAGAGATAGATGGATGGATGGACAGACAGACAGACAGATATAGATAGATAAGTGAACGGAAAGACAGATTGGGATCCGTCGATAGATAAACAGATCGGCAGAAAGTCTATTATTGACCGGTAATCCCTACTTGTAAGGAGCTTTAGAAACGGGATGTTGAAACGTTGATAAGTTCAGATGTTGCAATGTTGAAAATTGGCCTCGAGTCTTCTGTGACATATTCATCGGGACGTTTCCAATTTGAACTTTAGACACGGTTGTCAACTTTCTGTCTGGTTGTCTGAATGTCTGTTGTGTCTCCTCTTCCTCCATCTGTCTTTGTTTCTGTATCTGTTTGTCTCTCTCTCTCTCTCTCTTTCTCTGCCTCTCCCTCTCTGAATCTATCTTCCTTTCTGTCTCTGTCTCACTCTCTTTCTCTGCCTCTCTCTCTCTGTATCTTTCTTCCTTCCTTTCTGTCTCTGTCTCACTCTCTCTCTGAATCTCTGTGTCTGTTTTTCTGTCTGTCTGTCTGTCTCTATCTCTATCTCTCTCAACGCTTCTGTTTCTGTCAGTCTGCTTGTCTATCTCTTTTTGTCTGTTTTATTCCGTTATTCCATTATTGGCGGTATTTCCTATTTTCTAAAAAAAAAGTTCCCTTGAGGTCTCAACCTGTTTTTCTTCAGTGAAGAGCTTTTTCAGACATGTTATTTCTGAAGATGAATAATTTCTTGCAAGTTTTCTTTTCTTGGTCAGAATTAAAATTAATATGCGGAAAACTTGAAGGGGGCTAAAAATGTGCGTTATGTGTTATGCACTCTGCATCTGAAAGGAGGTCGTAAAAGAGTGTAAAATTCTCAGGGAAAATGACATATGCTTTTACGTCTGCAATAAACATCAATCTTGTTTGTCCTTACATTTTTGTACGAGTACAACCCATGCCCAGATATCATAAATATTAAAAAAAAAGAAAAAAAAAAAACAGAAAAAAAGAGAGAGAAATAATCACAAGAACAAAACCACAGTGTCAGCAACATCATATAAGAAGAAGAAGAAAGAGACATTACAGATCTGTGAATTGCCTATCAGTGGAGAAGATGGCTCGTTAGCACACATGGGAGTCTACGAATGGTGGTCAATGTTTAGCTTTTAACTGGAAACAGTTTGCTTTGCTTTTATTTTTCTGTCCGTTTGTTTGCCTGCCTCCCTCTCTCTCTCTCTCTCTCTCTCTCTCTCTCTCTCTCTCTCTCTCTCTCTCCCTCTCTCTCTCTCTCTCTCTCTCTCTCTCTCTCTCTCTCTCTCTCTCTCTCTCTCTCTCTCTCTCTCTCTCTCTCTCTTCCTCTCTCTCTCCCTCTCTCTCTTCCTCTCCCTCTCTCTCTCCCTTCATCTGCCTCTCCCCCCTCCGACTTTTTTTTTTATGAATCTGTCCCTGAATTTGCCTCTGTCTGCCCCGTCTATGTTTCTATCGTCCGTCGGTCCTTCCTTCTCTACCCCTTCACCCCCACGTCACTCGCCCTGTCGAACGAAGCGAGGGAGGACCATCGATAACCAATAA
>NW_020872489.1:652652-657652 GCF_003789085.1 Penaeus vannamei
TATGGTGGCTTGGATTTTGCGTGTCGGATGATTGCAGAGTTAGATGACAGATGGAGAAGAGTGATGTGTGGTGTAATGTGTGTCGTGTGTGTGTGTGTGTGTGTGTGTGTACGTAGTGTTGGTCGGTGTGTGTTGTGTGTGTGTGTTTGGGTGTATTTGTTGAATTGGGTATGTATAGTGAGGATGTGTATAGTGATGTGGTGTGAGTGGGTAAGGGTGTCGCTGATTTAATATAGAATATCATAATAAAGTAGAGCGTATAGGTTGACCGAGAGTGAATAAAGTAATGCAATATATATGTAGTATGAATATGAATGAGGTGCCGGTTAGATTAATAAGTATAAATGATTCATATGATAAATGATTGGATGTAAATAGAGAAAACACACATAATATCGATAAGTACACTATAAAAAGAACGGTGATAAAGAATGATATGAAGTGAAGATAAGGAAGGCCGAGTCATTATAAGTAGAATGATTAATGATATATATATGGTGGTAGTTAGAAGAGAAATGATTAAATATTAACATATGAGTAATTATATGAAACGGTGACATTGATACCATATGAGATATATTTAATGATAGTGAAATGTACACGAAGAAATGATGTCGCATGAATAAGAATAAAATAAGTAGAGATAACGAGTGCACGTACTGAAATTAAAGTAAAATGATTAATCATATATACGTAAACAATAATATTATAAAGTAATTGTGAATAATAGAGAAGAGTAATAAACATATTATAGTAATATTAAGAGAACGTATGATGACATTATTTAGCCTATATACACTTGGATTTGATGCAACAATAAAATTGATAAACAAGGAATCTATATAGAGTGTTCGCTGATAAAGAATGATGAACGCGCAGACCAATAAAAGTGGGTGCCAGGTGGATAAGAATGATAAGCAGTAGATAAGGGTGCCAGCCTGATTAAAGAAATATGATTATGATAATGATGGTGAAGAGAAAGATAATATAACATAGTAAATTAGAGACGGTGACATTGCCTTTGGATTTGATGATAAGAATATAAGGAGAAGGGTTCGCTGATAAGAATGATTATGATAATGATGGTAAAGATATTAAGACGGATAGTAATGATAATTATGAAATGAAGAATGATGAGGATAGAAATAGCGATTTAAATGATAATGGTTATAAAAGGAAATAGTAAGGAGAATGGTAATGATGATTAAAAGAATAATAAGAATGATAACAGCGATGATAATTATAAGAAGGGTAATGGAGATAAAGAGAAAGGATAAAAATGATAATAATGATAAAAATTACAAAGAAAAAAGAAAACCGATGATGATAAGAAGAGTATAGTAATAAAAAAAAAACTGATAAAAGTGATAATGATAAATATGACAAGAAAAATGATAACGAACATGAAAATAATAGAATAAGAAAATGATAATGATGATAACATATTGATAATAAGAATGATTATGATGATGATACTAATGATGCTGACAATTATGATAATGATGACAACAATGAAGATAATTATAATGACAGTGATGCGAATACCTATGATACTAGAGGCAATGCTAATCAAAAGAACGATCATAATGCTAAAATTAATTATAACTATAGCAATATTAACAACAATAATAGTGATAAAAGTAATATTAGTAATAATAATGATATCAATTGTGACAATTATGATAACATTACTTATATGAATAATAACAATGATAAGAAAAATATAGTAATAGTAACTATAGTATTGACAGTATTTAAAGTGATAAAACTAATCACAGCTATGATAACAATATTGATAATAATAATAATAACAATAATGGTAATAATGGCAGTAATACAAATGATAACAACAATAAATAGATAATAATAATAGTGATAATATTATTAATAATAGCAATAAACATAATAATAATAATGATAATAGTAGTAGTAATAATAATAACAATAATAACAATGATGATAATAACAATAATAATAATGATAATAATAACAACAATAATGATCATTTTCTTAATCAAAATAATGATGATAATAATGGTAATGATAATAGTGGCAATCATTTTTAACATCCTAATGATTAAACCAGAAATAGTGATATTAATGTAATCATTCAACAAATAAATCTTTCTACTGATGGAAATTCCGCTCAGATTACCCCCTCTCTAGGTAGCACCCCTCCATACCACCCCTCCCCCCCCCTCCACTTCCTCCCCCCCCAAAAAAAAAAATACTGAAAAAAGGGTAAATTGCAACTCATATCAAGAAAAAAACGGAAAGAAAAAAAAAGAAGCAAAAAGAAAACAAAAAAATCACATTCATCAACAGGGCAGCAGAGCGAATTAGCGAATAGCGTTATTTAGTTCAGATTTCTCTGTTGTTCGTTCACCGGCAAAGAAGGGGTTTTCTCGTTTCCATTTATTTCTGTAATTATCCTTCCGCTTCTCTATATTATTTCATCACTCATTATTGTCATTAACATTAAGAAACATTATTGTTATCATCATCCTATTTTTATAATAATTATTATTTTTTTTGTAATTGTTGTTTCTATTGCTATTATTATTACTATTATTATATTATTATCATCATAATTTCATCATTATCATTATTCTTATTCTTTTTCTATTATTCTTATTTCATTGTTATTATTATCATTGCCATTATCCTTTTTCTTATTCATATTATATCATCATTGTCATCACCATCACCATCATTAGGCCTATTACTATTACCATGACTGATATTACAATAGCGATGATGTGATAAAAGGTAATAATAATAGTGATAAAAAGAAGTAATAAATAAAAGCAATCAGAGAGCACATACCTCCGCTAAGGCAATTTAAATATTCACGCTTGAAAAATTACATCAAAACCACTTCTTTTTCAAGTGCATTGGTGACGTCCGTGAACATAACTTACACGGCGGAGGAAATAGAGGTAATGATGATAATAATAGTTACCCCTATTGTTTTGGTAATAGGGGTAACTGATGCAATAATGAAAAAAATAAATGATTCGGATCGCCTCCAGAATTTAATGGCATCTAAGACAGGCTAAAAAAAAAAAAAGTAAAAATTTCATTAAAATCTGATTTTTTGAGTTATCCTGCTAACCAACCATCTAATTAACCAATGCTAATGGTAATAGCTTAAATACGAAATCGAATTTTCCGTGAGTAAAAATGAATGAACGAATTTGCAGCGTTCCGGTGCAGTCGACGGAAGAAGATCGTGTGAATGAAGTTTCGAAACGACTTTCGAAACTTGGCCTTGGGACTCTCTTCACTGACTTTCGAAATACTAAACAGTTTTACAATTTCCTCTTCTCTCTCTTCCATTTTCTTTTTTTTATCATTTCTCGGTGGAAGAATCTTTCCCATTCTCCTCCACTTCCTTTTCTTCTACTTCTTCTTCCATCTCCTCCTCTTCCTCTTCCTCATCGTCAGCACGAACCTCCATTTTCATCCTTATCTTTATTCTCTCCATATCCATCTCTTCGTTATTCCATCTTTTCCATCTTTTGTTTCACCAAAAGTTATTGGCAAGCGTGAACACTAACGGACATGCGAGAGATCGTGACCTTCGAAAAGGATCGCTTTGCTGGTTGAGGTCAAGGTGCAGGAGAGAGAGACAGAGAGAGAGAGAGAGAGAGAGAGAGAGAGAGAGAGAGAGAGAGAGAGAGAGAGAGAGAGAGAGAGAGAGAGAGAGAGAGAGAGAGAGAGAGGAGAGAGAGAGAGAGAGAGAAGAGAGAGAGAGAGAGAGAGAGAGAGAAGAGAAAAGACGAGAGAAAGGAAAGAGAAAAGAGAGAAGAGAAGAGAGAGAGAGAGAGGAGAAGAGAGAAGGAGAGAGAGAGAGAGAGAGAGAGAGAGAGAGAGAGAGAGAGAAGAGGAGAGAGAGAGAGAGAGAGAAGAGGGGAGGATGAAGAAAGAAGAGAGGAAGAGAAAGAGAGAGAATGAGAGAGGAGACAGAGAAGAGAAAGAGAGGAGAGAGAGAGAGAAGAGAGAGGAGAGAGACGAGAAGAGAGAGAGAGAGAGAGAAAGAGAAAGAGAAAAGAAAGAGAAAGAGAAAGAGAGAAAGAGAGAGAGAGAGAAGAGAAGAGAAGAGAAGAGAGAGAGAGAGAGAGAGAGAGAGAGAGAGAGAGAGAGAGAGAGAGAGAGAGAGAAAGAGAGAGAGAAAGAGACAGAGAAAGAGAGATAGAGATAGAGACAGATAAATAGGTAGATAGATAGATAGATAGATAGATAGAGAGAGAATAAGAAGAGCGTGAGAGCGAGGAATGGCCAACAGCCTCGCCCGACGCAGCAGCGGCGCCAACGACCTCGCCGGCAGAAAGAAGACGCTACGTTTCGTTCCGTCTTTGAGCCTCACTTCCCTATTGCCCGTATATATCCGTGGCGGAGACACCGAGAAACGTTCGCGAGGATATATTTCCTCTTCCTTTTCTTATCAACTCTCTCTCTTATTCCCCTTTTCTTCTCTCTCTCTCTCTCTCTTTATTGTATATCTTATTTCTTTTTCTTTCTGTCTCTCTCTCTCTTTTTATCTATCTTATCTCTTTCTCTCTTGCTTTCTTTTTTTCTTTCTCTCTCCCTCTCACTCTTTATCTATCTTATCTCTTTCTTTCTTTCTTTCTCTCTTCTCTTTCTCTCTCTCTTCTTCTCTCTCTTCTTCTCTCTCCTCTCCTCTCTCTCTCTCTCTCCTCTTCTCTCCTCCCTCTCTCTGTCTTCTCTCTCTTCTCTCTCTCGCTCGCTCTCGCTCTTTCTCCATTTTTCTTTTAGCCTCTTCCGTTTCCGATTATCCGCTTTCACTTCCAGATTCTTACTATTTTCTCCCTCCTTTGTTCCTATTCTTTGTTTGATTTTTACAAAAAATATCATTTTTATTCTTTCCTCTCATCTTAATCCCTTCATCTTAGAAATCAAAATTATAGTCTTCCCTTTGTTATTGTTATGAATATCATTACACAATGACTGTCATTCATATTGTAAATTATAAATCA
>NW_020872489.1:680152-682652 GCF_003789085.1 Penaeus vannamei
AGTATATATATGTGTGTGTGTAACCACAAAAACATACACACACACCATATAAAGCACACAACACACACATAGTATATATATGTGTGTGTGACCTTCTGCGATCCTCACAAGCGCAGACACACACACATGAATATAAACACATACACACACACATAGTATACATATATGTGTGTATGACCTTCTGCGATCCTCACAAGCGCAGACACACACACATGAATATAAACACATACACACACACATAGTATACATATATGTGTGCATGACATTCTGGGATCCTCACAAACGCATACACACACACAAATAAATATAAGCACATACACACACACACATAGTATATATACATGTGTGTGTGTGACCTCTGCAATTTCACAGCAACGCAGACACACACATATATACAAACACAACACACACACAATACTATTGGCGTGCGCGACCTTCTGCAATTCTCACAAACGCAGACACCACACACATAAATTAAACACACATACACAACACACATTACATTACATATGCGTGCGCGAACCTTCTGCAATTCTCACAAACGCAGACACACATAAAATAAACAAATATATACATATATGTGTGTGTGACCTTCTGCGATCTCTGCAGCCTATTCCTCAATCGAACACATGGGCATCGACGACTACTTGGCGGTCGTCTAGATCGTCGTGAATGACAGACAGACAGACAGTACAACCACACTATACCCGGCGCGCAATTGGACCGTCCGCAAAAACGCAGGACACACAACATAAATATAAACAAATACACACACAATGTACCACACACACATAAATATATATGTGTGTTGACCTTCTCGATCCTCACAGCGCATAACACCACAATGAATATAAACACATATACACCACACATAGTATACATATATGTGTGTATGACCTTCTGCGATCCTCACAAGCGCAGACACACAACAATGAATATAAACACATACACACACACATAGTATACATATATGTGTGCATGACATTCTGGGATCCTCACAAACGCATACACACACACAAATAAATATAAGCACATACACACACACACATAGTATATATATATGTGTGTGTGTGACCTTCTGCAATTCTCACAAACGCAGACACACACATAAATATAAACACATACACACACACATATACATATATATGCGTGCGCGACCTTCTGCAATTCTCACAAACGCAGACACACACATAAATATAAACACATACACACACACATATACATATATATGCGTGCGCGACCTTCTGCAATTCTCACAAACGCAGACACACACATAAATATAAACAAATACACACACATATACATATATGTGTGTGTGACCTTCTGCGATCCTCTGCAGCCTATTCCTCATGTCTATATCGAACACCGGGCATCGACGACTACTTGGCGGTCGTTCTAGATCGTCGTGAATGACAGACAGACAGACACACACACACACGAACTATACCCGGCGCGTCATTTTTTTTTTTTTTTTTTTTTTTTTTTTAATCTCAATTGGACCGTCCGCGTGTGGGGGTTAAAAATCGATTTTTTGACGTCTTTTTATTTGTTTGTTTATTATCTAAGATCATTTCAAGCTTGATTTTACTGTTCCATTAGAAAAAGTTGTAGTCAAAATGTTTGCAATGTTCAGACGGTCTTTTTCGTTTTTTTTTTTTTTTTTTTTTTTTCAGAATCTTCCCTACCCTATTAGGAACTTTTCTGACGACAGTTTTTTCTCTCTCCATTTCTCCCTCCTCCCTCCTCTCCCTCTCTCTCTCTCGTGCGCGATACTTTACGAATGGTCTCCTTCCCCCCCCTCCTCCCCTCCCCCCCCTCTCTCTCTCGTGCGCGATACTTTACCGAATGGTCTCCTTCCCTCTCCTCCCTCCCCCTCTCCCTCTCCTTCCTCTCTCTCTCTCTCTCTCTCTCTTCCCCCTCCTCCTCTCTCTCTCCTCCCTCTCCCTCTCTCTCCTCCCTCTCTCGTGCACTATATTTTACCGAATGGTCTCCTCCCCTCCCTCCCTCCTCTTTCCCTCACCCGCTCTCTCTCTCTCTCTCTCTCCCCCCTCCCTCCCCCCCTCTCCTCTTCCCCTCTCTCTCTCCTCTCCCTCTCTCTCTCTCTCTCTCGTGCACTATATTTTACCGAGTGGTCTCCTCTTTCCCTCACCCTCTCACTCTCTCTCTCTCCCTTCCCCCCCTCCCTCCCCTCCCTCCCACCTCTCCTCCTCTCTCTCTCGTGCACTATATTTTACCGAGTGGTCCCCCTCCTCCTCCCGCCTGAAGTCCTCTCAGAGACAAGTTTCCCGAACACCTAAACTTCCCGAGCGAGACAGCACAGCGTCCATGGATCTTCTCAACAGCGTCCTTACTACCCCCATCGCGAAGTCTGAAGAAGTCTTATGAATCAAAAGACAGGAGTTCGAACACTGCCTCGCTTTGACTCGAGTGTACTGTAATGTTCGCGTCCGCTTCGGGGATTCGAAACTTTGCTCGTGACTTCGTTTCATTTTTTGTTTTT
>NW_020872489.1:685152-692652 GCF_003789085.1 Penaeus vannamei
TGTGTGTGTGTGTTTGTGTGTGTGTGAGTGTGTAATAATAGTAATAATACACACATATCCATATGTGCAGATAAAGATAGATAAACCTAATAGATAGACAGTGCCTCTGATTATGCATACATTTACGAGGGAAAATTGCCGGAACCGCGTGGAAATTGAAACTGCACATAAAAAAAAAAAAAAAAAAAAAAAAAAAAAAAAAAAACGACAATCTCTTCTCTCTCTGGATCTCACACACAATCTCCCTTCTCTCTGTCAAATTTTGTCTTCATATTGCTCACACAATTTTTAGGCATGGATAAACAAACAAAGGGAAAGGAACATTGCAGCCATCAAGGTATTAATCTTACTTTTGAGTGCGTTTCATATTGTTTGATTAAAAAGATATTAATGAGTGGGAACGAATGGGACAAAGTATGGCGGGAAGAGATATGAGATAAAATATTGGTTTTATTATCTCAGTTAATTGTTACATTCCCCTTTTTGATCTTTAATTACGTCCCAGTATTCATCACTGAGGAAATTCTGCTTCCATTCCCTCCGTTTCGCTTTTACTACGCGTCTATTCGTTATCGCCACAACCCAATTCTTTGATCACGAATTTCCTAACCATGACAAGCCTTCATATGACGTTCTCTGAAGCAGCGCCGCAATCTCCGTAGCAACGGCTTTCCTCCCTTTAAACGCAGTAACGAAAGCAAATCTAAGCTGCTTCCGGTCCCGTGAGTATTGGCCGATTATTCGACAACATTTCCCTCGGCAGCAGCGGAGGTCATTAACAGATTTCGTGTCGGGAAAGGAGCTCGAGAAGGGGTTCGAATCTCTCTCCGAATCGGCTTCCTTTTCAGGCTCGCTTTTGTCAATAACTTCGGCGTCGCGGTTCTTTATGAGGGAGACAAAGGAGTGATTCATTGGTGTCTTTTGAAGGCTCTCTGACCCTTTTTTCCTTTCTTTGGGGGCGAGAGGTGAACAAGGGTGTGGTGTGTATGAGAGTTCTTTTGTAATTTTATTGTTATTATTGATTTTATTATTGTTTTATTATTATTATCATTGTCATTATTATCATTATTATTATTATTATTATTATTAGTAGTAGTAGTAGTAGTAGTAGTAGTAGTAGTAGTAGTAGTAGTAGTAATAGTAGTAGTAGTAGTAGTAGTAATAGTATTAGTATTAGTTATAATAATGATGATAAAAATAATTATATGTGTATAGCTATATGTGCATCTATCTACACACATACATATATATATGTGTGTGCATTGGTAGGTAGATATGCAAATTTGTATATAAATATGTGTGTGTATGTGTGTGCGTATAAATAAATATACATACATACATATACATATATGTACATGGATATGTATATATATACATATATATATATATATATATATATATATATATATATATATATATATATATATATATATATATAGTTATATGAATATACATATAATGATATACATGAACAAATGAACATATATGTATAATATGCATACATACATACATACACATACACACACACACACACACACAACACATATATTAATATATATTTATTATATATATATATATAATATATGTATATATATATATATACGTATATTATATATATATTATATATATATATATATATATATATATATATATATAATATTATATAAGTATGTATATTTATATATGTGTATATGTATACATAAATATTTATACAGGTTTATTTATATATTTATACACACACACACACGCACGCACAGTTTTTACGTTTCATACAATTCGATATCTCGGAATGCACTGCATCAAAATTGTATACACGGAATACTTTAGTTCTGCTGAAAGCCAAACCTTCATATTGACTCAAATTATGCAAAAAATGTCGTGCAAACAGATCAACATCAACTTAATTTTGTGCGAACATATGATTACTCCTGATTAAAGCAATTGACAAGAAATTAATGAGTCGAGACGGATGTAATATTTGTTGACGAATTGAAGAGTAAAAAATAAATGTTCCGTTGGCTTATTATTTTGTTTTATTTTGTTATTATATTTATTTTGTTTTCATGATCTTCATTTTTTTGTGTAACGAATCTTTATCATAGTGATTTACCTTTTTGTGTTACTCTTTTTCTTCTTCTATCATGTGTGATTTTGCTTAATTTTAAGGTTTTTATATGCAATAATACAATGTGGTTCGTTCACATCTAGACGCCCGAATCTCTCGTTTATTCAGTTTAATTTATCAGTCGCCTCTGAAACGAATAAGACAAAGTACCGAATGTGTGATAAAATACCCGGGAAATACAGTCTCGGATCTTAAAATGAAGTTTAGAAGTTTCTGGTGCTGCGACGTACCCCATCATCCTATAAACTACAGGTAGAGAAGTTTTATTTGCCTTTACAAAGGACAATTCCGCTCCAAATTGTTTTATCTATAGAGTATTTCTTTGCGATAAAGCGAAGCACCGGACAGTTAGGTAATACCTGGTTTAAAAATCCCTGAAGCGGGTAATGGAATACGTAAAACCGATTTTAAGAGCATTCCCGGATCCGTAGCGCTGCCAGAAACAATACAGAGGGACGGACGTTATTTCCTTCGCAACAACTTCGAAAGAAAATCGAGAAGTACGGCCTGACCTAAGTTTGGATGCAAAGTTAGCCTTGCCAAATGAGAAAGACATCTGCAACATGGCTGGAAGAACTCATGGTACAGGTTGAATTGACTGAGTTTATAAGCCAAAGAATAAAAAGAAAAGCCGAAAATTCTGCAGAAGTTTCGCTCTTACAGTTTGGAAATCCTTAGGATATATACAATATACATACACAAGCACACAAGACACCCACGTGCACATTCGGACAGGCACAAATGAGCACAATTATATGCACGTCTTTGCGTTTGTTTTTTCTCTCTCTCTCTCGATAACTAAACCAATTTATCCAAACGACTTTAAATACTCAGTATCCCTATTTTCATTTTTCTATTTATTTATTTTTTATATTTCCTTTCCTAACTGCCCAAACATATTCAGCACACTTTCTCCTTTGATCGAACTTCTGCCATCCAGTTTTTTTTTCCTTTCTTCCTTCTTTTCTTTCATTCATTCTTTCTTTCTTCCTTCTTTCTTTTTCTTTCTTTCTTTCTTTCTTTCTTTTTCTCTCTCTTTCTTTCTTTCTTTCTTTCTCTTTTTCTTTCTTTTCTTTTCTTTCTTTCTATTTTTCTTTCTTTCTTTTTTCCTTTCTCTCTTTCTTTCTTTCATTCTTTCTCTCTTTCTTCTTTCTCTTCTTTCTCTCTCTCTCTCTCTCTCTTCTCTCTCTTCTCTTCTCCTCTCTCTTCTCTCTCTCTCTCTCTCTCTCTCTCTCTCTCTCTCTCTCTCTCTCTCTCTCTCTTCTCTCTCTCTTCTCTCTCTCTCTCTCTCTCTCTCTCTCTCTCTCCCTCTCCCTCTCTCTCCTGATCAACAGTATCAGTGCAGGAAATTGATATTTAAGTAAAATGAGTAAAATAACACCCTTCTCTCAATCTCCTCTCTTCTCTCTCTCTCTCTCTCTCTCTTCTCTCTCTCTCCTCTCTCTCTCCTCTCTCTCTCTCTCTCTCTCCTCTCTCTTCTCTCTTTTCTTCTCTCTCTCTCTTTCTTTCTTCATTCTTTCTTCATCTTCTTTCCATCTTCTTCTTTCTTCTTCGTCTTCTTCTTTCTTCTTCTTCTTCTTCTTCTTCTTCTTCTTCTTCTTTCTTCTTCTTTCTTCTTCTTCTCTCTTTTCTTCTTTTTTTCTTCTTTTTCTTTTTCTTTTTTTTCTTCTTATTCTTCCTTTTTCTAAACTCTACCGCATCTGCATAATTTCCCCGCCAGCCTTCATAATGATCAGTGGCCAATTTTCTCAAGCTCATTACCCTGTCTTTGAGTTTCGTTTCGACGCGAGGAGGCTTGCTGTTTTGTTTTCATTACCTTTTTATATATTTTTTATATTATCGTTTGTTTTATTTGTTTATCTTTTGACTTGTTTGTTTGTTTATCTATTTAACTTGTTTGTTTTGTTTTCTTATGTATAACTTGTTTGTTTGTTTATCTTATTTACTTGTTTGTTTGTTTATCTTATTTACTTGTTTGTTTGTTTATCTTATTTATTTGTTTATCTATTATTTGTTTATCTTATTCCATTTGTTTATCTTAATTCATTTGTTATCTTATTTACCCATTTGTTTATCTTATTTCTGTTATGTTTGTTTATCTTATTCATTTGTTTATCTTATTCATTTGTTTATCTTATTCCTTATTAATACTTATCTTATCATTTTGTTTATTTGTTTTATCTTATTTACTTATTCATTTTTTAAAAAATCTCATTTATTTCATTTGTTTATCTTGTTTAAAATTGTGATTAATTTGTTTTGCATGGAAATGTAGCATTATTATGAGCCACTGGTAGACTAGACTGAGCTATCAATTCCGCAAGGTAAAAACACACACACCAAAAAAACGAAAACAAAACATTATTCCGCGAGGTAAAATACACATACACACAGACACACCACACCACACACAGAAAGAAAGAAACACACACACACACACAAACAATCGTGTTATTTCGTGTAAATTTTGCCATACTCATTCGGTAAAAAAATAAACAAAAACAGACAAGACTATCATACTTTAAGCAAATATTCCTTATGTGTTAGAATTACCCGTATATGCCTTAGATTTTCCTCTCTCCCGAGTGCAACTCAACTTCTCAGAAAAATGAATACACAGAAAAATGTTGCATAAGCACAATCCTCAGCAATATCAACCACATCGTCTTGCACGTTGAAATCCACTTCCAGTATACCGTATTCGCAGAAGCCCATTGAGGAGAATAGCGCTGTTAACTTCTTAACTAGGCGCACGTTTCTAAAGCTGTATATGAGCTTCCTGCCCCTTCGGAGAAATATAAATTTGTTCTTATCTAAGTATTCATTTCTTCATTTATTTTGGTCTTTCTAAATATGTAATTTCACACAGATGTCAAGAAAAATTACATATATATATATATATATATATAATATATATTATTATATATATATATAATATACATATACACATACATATATATATATAATATAATATATATATATATCTATATATATATATATATATATATTATATATATATATATATATATATATATATATTATATATATATATATATATATGTATATATATATATATATATATATATATAATATATATATATATATATATATATATATATATATATATATATATATATATATATATATATGAATTAGAATGGGTATCTTCACAATACATCTATCGTCAGAGGTATAATGCATTCGAAACCGTTTCAATACATCTCTTGTATCGAGAAGATATTTTCATCCATAGCTTTCCTACATTCTTTCACAGTGAATACAGGTCATGCTCGGCATAGATATCCGACGCAGCAGCTATATTTCACTTTTCAGAGAATCAAATTGAATAGCCTGAACCACCATGGAAGGAATATGCGTTTCCATGAAAAAAAAATTGATCCCTATTTTAATATCGACGGAACAGGACTCCAGGAGGGAAGAAAAGGATAAACAAGTAAGATTGAATTAGAGTAACAGTTGAAAAGATCAAATGTAGAAAAATCATGACAAACAGCTTAATGTTTATAAATGTTGGATTAAGCGACATCTCACTTGTGTAGAAATCAAAGATACCTGAAACCCAACACAAAAGATTAAAAGATTAAAAATTATAAAACAGATCAAAAGCGTATTCATTCAATGGCAAGTTACGTATCAAAGAGAAATAACTTTGATGCGACCCAGTGGATGGAAATACATTTAATTTTAACTTTAATGTGAAATACAGAAATATCAACAAAATAAATTTAGTCTTGCTTGAATGTTTTACCACACATGCACACACACACGCACACACACGACACATCACACACGCGCACACACACACACACACACACAGACACACACACACACACACACACACACACACGCACAACAGCGACACACGCACACACACACACACAATCACACACAGGAACACACGCAACACAACACACACACACAGCACACATCACACATCCACACGCCACACACACACACACTACACACCCACCCCAAACACCACACACACACACGACACGACACACACACACACACACAAACTCAGCACAGCAGACATCCACACACACACACAGCAGAACAAGGCACGAGGCAAACACACTATGCACGAAAGGCGAACATCAAATTCAAACCAAAAAGAAACCAGACAAAAAAAAAAAAAAGAAAAAAAGAAAGTAAGATTAAAACCTGAACTCAAAGAAAGAAAAAAGAAGCAAACTCATTCTTTAAGAAAATCCGAACATTAAGAAGTTTCCAAGACGACCGTGCACTAAAGACCCGAAGATGAACAGAAACCGAGTTGACTCACTCAACCCTTTCGAAAGGAATTCGGGACGAGCGAAATGGCGACGGTTCGGAACTGCGGGAAATATTTATGGGAGGAAGGGAGGGAGGGAGGGGAGAGATACTGTGGAGAGGGAGGGGAAGGAGGGAGGGGGGGGAGATACGGTGGGAAAGGGAGGGAGGGAGGGAGGGAGGGGGAGATACGGTGGGAAAGGGAGGGAGGGAGGGAGGGAAGGGGAGATACTGTAGGAGAGGGAGGGAGGAGGGAGGAGGGGAGATACGGTGGGAGGAGGGAGGGAGGGAGGGAAGGGGAGATATTGTGGGAGAGGAGGGAGGGAGGGAAGAGGAGACACTGTGGGAGAGGATATTCATGGGAGGGAGGGAGGGGGAGATACTGTGGGGGGAGGGAAGGAGGGAGGGAAGAGGAGATACTGTGGGAGAGGATATTTATGGGAGGGGGGGAAGGAGGGAGGGAGGGGGAGGGAGGGAGGAAGGGAGGGAGGGGAGATACTGTGGGAGGAGGGAGGGAGGGGGAGAAGGGGAGGAGGGAGGGGAGACTGTGGGAGAGGAGGAGGAGGGAAGGAGGGGGAGGAGAGAGGAGGGAGGGAGGGGAGATACTGTGGGAGAGGATATTTATGGGAGGAGGGGGAGATACTGTGGGGAGGGAGAGAGGAAGGGAGGGAAGGGGAGATACGGTGGGAGAGGGAGGGGAGGGAGGGAAGAGGAGATACTGTGGGGAGGATATTTATGGGAGGGAGGGAAGGAGGGAGGAGGGGGAGATACTATGGGAGAGGGAGAGAGGGAGGGAGGGGGTGATACTGTGGGAGAGTATATTCATGGGAGGAGGGAAGGGGAGGGAGGGGGAGATACTATGGGAGAGGAGAGAGGGAGGGAGGGGGTGATACTGTGGGAGAGGATATTCATGGAGGGAGGGAGGATACTGTGGGAGAGGGAGGGAGGGAGGGGGAGATGCTGTAGGAGGGTGAGGGAGGGAGGGAGGGAGGGAGGGATACTGTGGGAGGAAGGAGGGAGGGAGGAAGGAGGGATACTGTGGGAAGAGGGAGGAGAGGGAGGGAGGGGGAGATACTGTGGGA
>NW_020872489.1:745152-750152 GCF_003789085.1 Penaeus vannamei
TACTACAAATGAATCGCACCCGCCACATGTTACTCGCACTTACGTTATACAGCGTTCGAGACTCTCACGTTACTTCTTTAGTCCAAGCTGCCTACGAATTGCACTCTGCTGCACGTTGACACTCGCACTTACGTTCATACGATGCGCATATAGTAATGATAATAATCATAATAAAAATAATATCGATAATAATAGTGATATATAATAATAATAAAAAAAGAAGAATTGTGGTAATAAAGATATACAACAATAATAGTAATAATAATAATGATAATAACCATAGTTTGATTGAAAAAACAATAATGATAATAATAACAATAGCAATAGTGCATATGATGATGAACATGGATAATTAGGCAGAGAAGTAATCAAAATGAAACAAGACAAATTATATCCTATGATATCATAATTATATCGATCCAAAGCACCAACAGATACCCCATTAAAACACACACACACACACACACACACACACACACACACACACACACACACACACACACACACACACACACACCACACACACACACACACACACACACACACACACACACACACACACACACACACACACACACACACACACACACACAACCAGGTGCCAGAGCCTCCTGCGCCCACAGAGCGACCTAAGCTTCTACGGTATATGTTGTCATGTCATAATATCCTTCAGGAAGTATCCAGCGAAGCGTTAAGGAAATATCACCTTTGCTTTTAGTCAAGATCAGGATATATCACTTTATGAAGAAAGGGGGAGGAAGAGAGGGAGAGAAGGAGGAGGGAAGGAGGAGGATGAAAAGGAGAAGGTTGGGAGGGATGGAGGGATGGAGAGAAGGAGGGAGGAATGGAGGGTGGAGGTAGGAAGAGAAGGGGAAAGGGAGGGAGGGAAGGAGAAGGAGAGAGGAGGGATAGAGAGAAGGAGGGAGGGATGGAGGGTAGAGGAGGGGAAGGAAGGAAAGAGAGGAGGGAGGTATAGAGAGAAGGAGGGATGGATGGAGGATGAGAGGCAGGGTAGGAAGGGAAGGAGAAGAAGGGAGAGAAGGAGAAAGGGAGAGAGGGAAGGCGAAAGAGGAGAGATGGAGGGTTGAAGGGAGAAGGAAGAAGAAGGTTGGGGAGAGGGAGGAGAAGAGGAGGATGGTGGGGAGGGGGAAGGAAAGGAGGAAGGAGATTAAGGAGCGAAAGGGAGGGATGGGAGGTGGGTAGAAGAAGGAAGGAGGAGGGAAGGAAGGGAAATGGAGGAGGGAGAAGAAAGGTAGGAAGAAGAAGAGGAGAAAGGAAGAGCAACGGTCAGAATAGATCGCATTGGACATTTTGATGATATAGAAATGCTCGTAATGGAGAGAAATCTTGATATATTCTGTGTAAGTGAACCGGCTGCACCAAGATACGTCAGGTGGTTTTATCAGTTTTCCAAATTTCAATATTTATAAATGCAATGCAGGACGTGGGGGGGGGGGGGGTGGAGGAGTCTGCATATATGTACGTGATACTCTCAAAATAAATGTGATATCCGCTGTATTTGCCAAGAGTGCTGAGGTAGAGGATATCTGGGTTAATGTAGAAAGCCATATGCTTCCGTCATTCATTGTAGGCGCCGTCTATAGGCCTCCTCGTGGTTCCTCTAAAACTTTTGATTATTTAGAAAAAAGGTTTAGAGAAATGTCATTGAAAAAGAAACCTCTTTTCATACTGGATGATCTAAATGATGACTTAAACAAGCCCAATTCATTGTTAATTAAGATCATTAGGAAAAAACATATTTGAACAAATGGTAAACAAACCTACAATGATGACAGATAACACTTCGTCACTAATTGATGTAATAATAGCAAATAAAACTGACATTTCTCTCCACACAAACGTCATCCCATGCCATGTTGCCGATCACGAACTCATAACGGTAACTACATACAGAAATCGAAACGACCACCAGTCAAAAACAACCTTCGCGAATTAAACAACTATGTCTCGCAATCACTATGCCAACACATCACAGCCAAAACATCAACTCGCAAAACTCGAAATTTTGCAAACAGATATTGTAAACAAACAGGTAAATGTTCCCACGGGAGTGATTAACGACAGCATAGATGCAATTGCTTCATTTGTTGCAAAAAGTGTTAGACGTCTTCCTGCTCCATGGATAACCGATGATATCAAGAGAGCCATAACAGATAGAAATAATCATAAAGCTCTCAAAAATAACAGATTGGACATGACACACCAGGCTTATCATAAACAATAGGAGGGAAGTGTCAAATCATTTAAACAAAGAGCCAAAACCGATTATTTTAGAAATAAATAAATTCATTGGATAAATGACTGCTAAAACATGGAAGAATATTAAAACATTTCTGTCAAACAATAAACATCACAGAGATATTAATCTAGATTCCAAAATTAGTGCGAATGATCTTAACGAGTTCTTCGCTAAAATTGGACATCTCACATATGAGCAAACAAATGTTTCCACAGCTCAGCAAAATACAGTATTTTTAAACCACAACTTGTGAAAATAGTAATCCTATAATAAAACACCTGCGAGAAACTAATGTTCTAGAAGCAGATGGCATTGTCTTCGCTATATCAGAGACAGTGTACCGACAATGGCTTATCATCGAACTGTTATCATTAACACATCTGTAGTCACCGATGTGGTCCCATCGCTTTAGAAACATGGCATAATAACACCAGTTTTCAAATCTGGAGACACAGACGCAGTTAATAACTATCGCCCTATTACCATACTTCCTATTCTGCCTAAGGTTCTCGAAAAAAAATCGTAGCAGACCAATTGTCATTTCTGTAGACACATGACCTACTAAACAAAACCCAACATGGATTCAGGAGTAAGGTGTCTCCTGAAACATTAATATAGATCACATATAAAATTTATGAGAATATAGATAACAACCAAATAAACTTGCTTCCCTTGTGCGGTTTATCTAAGGCTTTTGATAGTGTCAACCGCGACATCCTTATTAGTAAATTAATAAATCACAAAATTGGTACATATTGGTTCAGATGTTATCTATGTAACAAATCAATCCGTCAAAATTCGTAAGAAAATATCAACAAAACAGTATCCTTCGCCGTTACACAAGGATCTATATTCGTAAATGATCTGTCAACCCATAACCCAAAACTGCCTTGTTCAATACGCCGATGATTCACAATTTCTACATAGTGATATTCTGTAAACAACTTAGATGAAGTAATAAAAAAGACCCAAGAGACACTTTCACAAGTAAAAGGATACTTTGATACCAATGGCCTCATGATAAAACCACATAAAACGCAATGTATCTTCACAGGTGGTCGTCAAAACATTGCCAGAATTCCTGTAAACACGACCATAAAATTTGACGACAGCTACATAAGACCGAGCACTTCCGTTAAAAAACCTTAGGCGTACATACTGACAGATTCGCAACATTTGATAACTACGTCGACAACATCAACAGAAAACTAATGAGCACACTAATTTACCTAAGCCATGCAAAAAATGGAATCCTTGCTAAAATATTATTCCTGTATGAACTAGGATATCCGTTATACAAACACTAGTTCTCCGTGTAATTAATCATTGCTCAAACATATGGGATGCAACAAACGAAAGTCAGAGTCATTAAATTCCAAAATTACAAAACTTTGCTGCCAGAGTAGCACTTGGTAACGTGAACAAGTATGACCAAGTATGACCCCATTACCCCACACATAAACCAAGTTGCCTCAAAGTACACCACAAATGCAACTATGATACTGTCATACTAATTCATAAAATAATACAAAATT
The DNA here is from genome assembly GCF_003789085.1 of Penaeus vannamei. NCBI lineage: Eukaryota > Metazoa > Arthropoda > Malacostraca > Decapoda > Penaeidae > Penaeus > Penaeus vannamei. The sequence goes on from NW_020872489.1 coordinate 748,948, forward strand.
TCTATCCAAAGTGGGTTCTCACCCTTTCATCCGTAGGCAACACAATCAAGACAGATTAACTTTCTATATGTCAAAGGGTCACGCACAGACATAGGGGCACGACAGACACTAACTACGTGGACCATGCTCTGATATCAGAAACAGTCAGAACTCAAATACATTCAAAAAGAAACTAAAAGAACATCTCTTAAATCAGTAATGGCATCAGGTTTCAAAATATAAGAATAGGCAAGACATTTGGGTACAATTAATTCTAATTTTAACTTATATTTATATGTACTGTAATATCACTAATCCTGTAATATTACAATATCATGCAATAAGAATAACCATTGTAGTAACAAATGGAATAAATTATTTCGAAATTGAATTGAATTTTAATTTGGATGAAAGGTGGAGGGAAAGAAGGGAGGGAAGAGTGGGAAGGAGGGAAGGATGGAGGGTGGAGGGGAGGAAGGAGAAAAGAAGAAAGAGGGAAGAGGAAGGAGATATGGAGGGTGGAAGGGAGGAAGGAGAGAAGAAGAGAGAAGAGGACGAGGCAAAGCAAAAGAGAGGAAGGAGGAGAAACTAATTAAAAGAAAAAAGTAACAGAAAACGAAGGAGAGGGAGAAATAAAAGGAAAGAAGTTGAAGGCGGTAGAGAGAAAAAAAATAAAAGGAACAAAGTGAAAGTGAAAAGAAAGCGATGGAAAAAGAAGAAGGAAGATGAGGAAGAAGAGGAGGAGGAGTAAAGAAGATGGAAAGTAAGGGAGAGGTAATCTTGGGTAAAGATCTACACGTGGAGGAAAGCGAATAGCTTCTTCCTCCACGAAAATTGCAAGAAGAAAATGAGAAAGAAACATGAAAATAAAAAGGCAAGGAACGAGACAAGACGAGACAACACGAAGGAAAATCAGAAAGAAGGGAACATGAGATGAAAAAGGAAAGGAATTAATGATGAGAAAAGAGAGAAGCAGCAGTAGAAGAAACAATTAGAAAGAAGGAGGATGAAGAAATAGAAAAAAAAACAAGAGTAAAAGGCAAAATTGATTATAAACTATCATCTGAAAGAGGAAATTAACGATGGGGATGGAAAGAGAGGCGCAGCAGAAGAGGAAAGAAATTAGAAAGAGGAAGTAGAAGAAAAGAGAAAGACAAGGGCTAAATTGAAGATAAGATATCATCTAACTTTCTAGATCAAATCGCCGACTGTGAGCCATTGCCCTT
>NW_020872489.1:762652-765152 GCF_003789085.1 Penaeus vannamei
AATAATAACATTGATATAAGCTTCACCATAACGAGAGTTAAAGGACGATAAATATAAAAAGAATTAATTTACCTGGATTTGTGCTAGAATAATAACATTGATATAAGCTTCACCATAACGAGAATTAAAGGACGATAAATATAAATAGAATCAATTTACCTGGATTTGTGCTAGAATGATAACATAGATATAAGCTTCACCTGATTCTTAGTTAAAGGAATTCCCTGCAATTGACATAAAGCCCTTACAGTCATTTCACAGTATTAAAGACCCGGTACAGTCTTTGCTGACTGCCTTTAACACTAAAAATCACCGAGGTAAAGATTTGACTCTCACAAACTTTTTTTTTCTTTCCTGATACACAAGCCAAGTAGACTTTTGTTATTCTGATACACACCAAACAATACTCTTGCTCTTCAAAGACAAGCCAAACATTTTTTTTTCCCTTGAAACACGAGACAAACAATCTATCCACTTCCCCAGACGCGAAATAACCACCCTTTTTATCATTCAAACACACAAAAGCTAACCTTTTATTCGTCAGACACAAACCAAAACAACTTCTCTTTTTTCACAAAACTGTATAGAGAAAAAAAAAAACATTAAACAGACTTTATAGCATGTCTAACAAGGCCATGTTGGAACCGAAACATAAAAACAAACATACTATTATTACTATTTTTCGTTAGAGAAGCTGTATGGTACATATCACTCACCGTTACACACCCAGAGTCCTGAGGCAAACTAGAGGCTGTCACTGGAGATCACTTTTGCACATCGAAAGGTGGTGTTAAGGGCGAAAAGGATGGAACACAATGAAAGGGCTTTTCTAAACAGGTGGGCAATTCCGTTCATTACTGTATTTCGGGAATGGGAATGTTACCGGGAATTTCAGCAAGAAGCTCATTTCTGTTGATCTCGCCTAGAACACCGGCATTAAGTGGTATTACTCTCGTCTGTCATCATTCATGTAATTGTTATTATCATTATGATTATGGTTATCAAGACAATAAAAATAATAATGACAATGATAACACAAATGATAGAAAACAATATTAATCACTATAATAAGGATAATAACCATCACCACCATCGTTGCTATCAATGTTACAATTGTCATTCTTATCATTGTTATTATCATTATGATTATTATCATCAAAAGGATAATAAAATTATTATAATGATAATAGTACAAATATAAGTATCGATAATAATAACAATGATAAAGATTATAGCAATGAAAAAAAAAGAATAATATTAATACAAATGGTAATGATAATAATCATAAAAATAATGATAATGATTATATCAATACTGATGATCATAATAACAATAACAATAATACGATTAATACTATTGATATCAATGAAGATAATAATAATAATAATCATGATGATGAAGATGATGATAATGATGATGATAATGATAGCAATGATAATGATAGTAATGATTATAGTAAAAATGACAATAATGATAATCATCATCAATATAATACTGTCACCATTATCATTATCATTACTGCTATAATTATTACACTTTCTCGTTGTTATGAGCACCAGCTTCTTACACTCGTTCTTCTTACTATGAATTTTCTCAGTGCCAAAGAATTTAGGCTGATTTCCACCAATTAGCACAGAGATTTAACGTTGAAAAGATAGCTCGTAAACATGTGTTTTCGTCGATTCGCAAAAGGGGTCAGAGGTTTAGTGCGAAAACAAAATTAGAGAAAGGTAAAGAATAAACCAAACCGACTTCCACTTGTTAACAGCGCAATTAACCTGCAGAACGTCTTGCAAATTGAAGCCACCGCGAACCGGTTCAGGCAAGTGCAAAAGTTGTATTAAATGAACTAATACCATTGCGAGTATTTTTTTTTTTTTTTTGTGATGAGGTATATCAATAAGTGAATAAATGATAAATAAATAGTTATTGCTGAAATCGAGCACGAATTTCGGATGGAAATGCATATAGATTTTTCCTTTGTTGCGTGGTCTTTCAGCCTTGATTTCAAAACGGATTATCTGTGTTAGTTGAATAGCCTTACGCAACGGTATTTAAGCGAGTATTGTTGCAAGACCCACATAAAAGCAGTTTCACAAATATAGTATAAGAGAGAGAGAGAGAGAGAGAGAGAGAGAGAGAGAGAGAGAGAGAGAGAGAGAGAGAGAGAGAGAGAGAGAAACAGAGAGAAAGAGAAAGAGATAGAGAGGGAGGGAGAGAGAGAGAGAGAGAGGTAGGAGAGAGAGAGAGAGAGAGAGAGAGAGAGAGAGAGAGAGAGAGAGAGAGAGAGAGAGAGAGAGAGAGAGAGAGAGAGAGAGAGAGAGAGAGAGAAATTGAGATTTTTATTTGATATAACTTGAAATATTTATTTACAGAACAGTTTTCGTATCCTGAAAAAAGGGAGAATATGTACCCAATATGGAAGGTCTCCTGTTGACTTTGGTAAATAGTATATATCTTTACTAAAACGTACTCAATTTCATATTGCTTCTACTGCTAC
>NW_020872489.1:790152-792710 GCF_003789085.1 Penaeus vannamei
CCAATTGTGATTCGTCTCTTTATTTCGCTTTCATAATCTCTATCAAGCGTCAGTAACTGTCTTAGATATTTATATTCATTAACTTCTTCAAGAATCTCATCTTCGATTTTAATTTTAGTATTTTGTACCCTGCTGTTAAACATGAATTTTGTTATAGACCTGTTCATTGTAAGGCCTGCATTCAAACTTTCCCTATTGAGGTCTTTTAGCATATCCTGCAATTCTTCAGCAGTTTCTGACATCAGGATTATGCCATCTGCAAATCTTAGATTATTTAAGTATTGACCATTTGTATCTAATCCCTTCCTTTCCCAATTGATTTTCCGGAAAATACTTTCGAGACAGGCTGTAAACAGTACAGGTGATATTGGATCTCCTTGTGTCACTCCCTTTGCTATCTTTACTTTGTCTGAATCATATTGCAGTCTTACGGTTGCCGTTCCATTTGCGTAAAAAAAAAAAAAAAAAAAAAAAAATGTAGAAGTTTTATGATATGTCCATTTATCCCTTGCTCACGTAGTGAATTTAGAATACCCTCTTGTTCTACCGAGTCGAAAGCCTTTTCGTAGTCAACAAATGCTAGGCATAATGGCTTGTTAAATTCATTGGTTTTCTCAGTTTTTCATAGTATATATATATATATATATATATATATATATAATATATATATATATATATATATATATATATATATATATATATATTATATATATGTATAATGTGTGTGTGTGTGTGCGTGCGTGCGTGTGTGTATGTATAGCTCAACTCATCAGTCAGGGATCAAAATACTCCATCAGGTAGAATAATGTTTAGATGTAGTTTCCGTGTAATTTCTGTGTGTTCAACCTGTAAACAATGATTTTCAACTAATTAATGATATCAACACAGTAAATTTCATATCAGTGAGAGCACAAAAATAATCAAATAACTAATGAACCAAAACTCAGGGAATTTGTTCACAACAATAATCATTACTTCCTTCACACATCAATAATCAATTATACACTGTCTTCAATGAAAAGTTACTTTATCAATCCACAGTCACAGTTTTCAATATATGACCAGGTTCACTTACATCATGGCTCCTTGCCCCTAAATGATGCTATCAATACAATACTGCAGTTCCCACTCAAATTCAAACCTCTCCAGGTCTGTCATCAGCAGCTGTACAAAATGAACATTATACAATGCTGTTAAAATATAAATACATCTTTCCTTGCAATAATGACACATCTAGAATTAAATCCCAGGAAATGACAATTACATTTCCATGATATATCCCAACATTGCAATACATCACGGTTCTAGACTTCACCAGAATTCACAATTATGTCTATGACACACTCAATAATGAAATAGATTCAAAAAATGCTCCTACCTGTTATTTACAAATCATTCACGTGTTCTGCTCATTCCAAATTGTAAACAACGATTCCTCGTGACAAAAGAAACACTCAATGCGCAACGTTTCCCTTAATTAAACAATGTATTTTCATCCATCAGAACTTAGAGAGAGAGAAGAGAGAGAGAGAGAGAGAGAGAGAGAGAGAGAGAGAGAGAGAAGATGAGAGAGAGAGGAGCAGAGAGAGAGAGAGAGAGAGAGAAATGGAGATAGAGTGAGAGAGTGAGTGAGAGAGAGATAGATAGATAGATAGATAGATAGATAGATAGATAGATAGATAGATAGATAGAAGATGAAGAGAAAGAGAGAGAGAGAGAGAGAGAGAGTGAGAGAGAGAGAGAGAGAGAGAGAGAGAGAGAGAGAGAGAGAGAGAGGGAGAGGGAGGAGAGAGAGAGAGAGAGAGAGAGAGAGAGAGAGAGAGAGCAGAGAGGAGAGGGAGGGAGGGAGGAGGGAGGGAGGGAGGGAGAGAGAGAGAAGAGGTAGAGAGAAGAGGAGAAGAGAGAGAGAGAGAGAGAGAGAGAGAGAGAGAGAGAGAGAGAGAGAGACAGAGAGTGAGAGAGAGAGAGAGGAGAGGAGAGAGTGAGAGAGACAGAGAGAGAGAAGAGAGAGAGAGAGAGAGAGAGAGAGAGAGAGAGAGAGAAGGAGCAGAGAGTCAGAGAGTAGTCAGAGAGAGAGAGAGAGGAGAGGAGAGATAGATAGAGTTGTCGAGCTAGCACGAGAAGACAGACTCGAGTGGATTGCAGACTGACGAAGTCAGAGAGCTGAAAGGCAGGCCAGTCAGAAGAGCAGAGTGAGATCGAGACTCGAGCACGGAGTGCAGGATCCGGACGGAGGAGTGAGAGAGTAGCGAGAGTCCGGTAGCGGATCTCTCAGAGCGCAGCGACGGAGCAGAGGGCGCGGTCTCGACAGGAGAGTACAGACAATCGAAAGCAGAGAAAGGGTGAAAGTCAAGCCATAAGACAATCTGAAAAAGAACAAGCAAGCAAGACAGACTCATGATCATGGCACGATCAGGTCAAAAACGCACTCTAATCCCAGATCAGAGAGGTGCAGTATTGCGAGAGAAATAGATGCTTCCTGAGAGAGAATTAGAAGTCTTACCACCAGAGAGGAGAGAAAAACAAATTAGAGACAGGACAGACATCACGACACGTAG
>NW_020872490.1:2500-5000 GCF_003789085.1 Penaeus vannamei
ATATATATATATATATATATATATATATATATATATATATATATATATATATATATATATATATGTATGAAGAGGTAGATAAATACGGCCGTGAAGAATCTCATCTTTATTGATTTAGCAGACGTTTCGAAGGATTACATGCCTTCATTATCAATGCTGTAATTAACCAGATAGAAGGGTCATTAGACTATGTAAAAATATGAAGGCGTTCTGGTTTTACAAACGTAACAGAATTTACATATAACGGAAAATATATAAAAAAAATATATGAACACAATAGAAAAATATATAAAAACATATTAAGAGACGTAAAATCAATGTTAAACTAACCAAAAAAGGAGGTGTTTATGGAGATGAGCAGTCTAGTGGGTAAACAAGGGGGTCGCTGTGGTTAAGTTGTTTAGCTCTGGTTGCATCTTTTGTATCAGGAGGGATTCTGAGGTGATGAGGTCTAGGCGGGAGGAGTGAGATGGCAAAATACTAAAATCTGTGGTAGAAAAAGGGTGTGAGTGTAACTGGGAATGCTCTCTTATTGCCGAGAAGGATGGTTTGCTCAGCGGGAGGCCAGTCCTGAAAGACTTGCCTTTATGTTCGGAGATGCGGTGACATAGCCATCGTGAGGTGGATCCCACGTACCTAGCTTGACAGCTAGGACAGGTAAATAAGTATACCACATTAGAACATAAGTCAGAGCTGTGATTTAAAGGATGTTTTAAGAACTTAGCTATTGTGTTGTTGTTACTAAAGACAAAGGTAAATTTAATCTGGGGGTAATTAATTTGCAAGAGCGTTTTTAACCGTTTTCTGATTTCAAAGCTTAGATCACCCATGTAGGGTAGTTTAACATATCTATGGTCTCTTTTAACCGTGGAGACAATTTGTTGATTGGTGAATTTCTTACACAGAAAGGTTTTAGTAATTTTATCACACAACTGTAATGGGTACCCATTAGTAATAAAAAAGTTTTTCAGAAATAACAGTTCATTATGGAAGGCATTCCAGGTGCTACATAGATTGTAGGCTCTAGTTATAAGAGTTTTCACACTATTGATTTTGTAAATATACGTATTTATCTACCTCTTCATACTAACGATTCGCCGCCTTACTGGCAAACCCATTACGGAATATATAAGGAACAAATATGGCAGGACGACACTCAACATCTTCAGAAGGACCGAGAAACTCTCCTTCCGTTCAAAGAAGCTGCAGAAGGACATCCGGTTTCTAAGACTTTGTAAAAACTATCATGTTACCCCAAACTTTGTTAACTTCCGAGTTCACAACCCAATGTTTGAACGTACTGAAATATATCGTTCTTGGTGTTTTCAACTTCTTAACCGTGAAATTACTAGTCAGTTGAAAAAAGAGACATCTGTCATTAAGGATCTTAACAAGAATTTAACTTTACTAAAATCCACACTATCTCCTCTTGATTTTATTTGTGTGTCAAGGTTAATTAATGGAAACGTGGAAAAGAAAATACGTAAAGTGGATACAGTTCATAGCAAGAAACTATTAAAATTAGGTATTGATATAAACAAGAAAGTAGACAAAAATAAAGTAATATTTAATTTCTCTGACAAAATTTTAACTGACGAACAAAAGGATGTACTATCTTATGGTCTGGACTATTGTATACCCCAAACTAAGTTTGTATTTCACAGATTTTACCTGTACTTTGAAAAGCTTTGTGCTTCCTTAAAGAATTGTGACATCTACAACAACAACTTCAACAATGTTACTAACAACATCACAACTATAGCCAACAACTCCTTTAGAAAATTATCTCAACAGAGGAGACTAGGTTTTGACTCCGATGTTTCTCCTGTCACCACTTCAAACCCTTAAGAATGACAATACCATTGTAATTACTAAACCAGACAAGGGACGAGGAGTTGTTATTTTAAACAAATGTGATTATGAACAAAAGTTAATGGATATTCTCAGTGACAAAACAAAATTCAAACAAATCACGACAAAAATTTCCACCCATCTGTTATATTTAGAAGACAAACTAAATAGAGTTCTTCGTACTATCAAAGCATCCATTAACATAAACACCTACAACTCTCTTATGACTTCTGGATCCAGACCTGGTGTTCTTTATGGACTACCCAAAGTTCATAAACCTAATATCCCTTTAAGGCCTATCATTTCCTCGATTGGCACTTTCAATTACAACACCGCAAAATTTCTTGTTCCCATCATCTCCCCTTTAACATCCAATCAATATACTATTGATAATTCCACATCCTTTGTTAAAGAAATCACGTCTCTGAACTTCCAACAACCCGTCACTATGGCGAGTTTTGATGTCGAGTCGTTATTCACAAACGTGCCTCTACAAGAGACCACGGAGTTGATAGCTAACCACCTGGACAATACTTATCTTGACAAATATGGTTTGGATACGATTACCTTCAAAAAGTTATTGGAAATCACTGCCCATCATTCAGTTTTTACGTTTAACGACTGCCTATATGCACAAACAGATGGCGTA
>NW_020872490.1:82292-84792 GCF_003789085.1 Penaeus vannamei
GTTACTTGCCTAGGTTTTATTTATGCTGGACGTTAATGTGTGTGAATCAATGAGGCATTGGTTACTTAAATATTACATTTTCCAAGTATACCAGTATTCAGTAGCTGTCAAGTTGTCACGTTTTACATGCCGTTTAATAGTATATGTGGAAGCAATAGTCAATCTATTTCCACATAATCTGGAAGTTTATCCATGGCTTTCTTTTAGCTTCCAGTCTTTGTCTTTGTGTTTTTTCCGAGGAGTGAACGGGACCCCCCCTTGTTCCTTCCTATTGGTCTCTAAGCCTCTCCTGCCTACAGGAGTGTTTCGGGCTCCTCTTCACAGATGACATGCAGCTTAAGCTGGATGTGAATCTTCAATATCTATATATATATATATATAATATTGTATCTTATAAATACATATATTATATATATATATGTATATATACGTATATATATAATATATATATATATATATAATATATATGTGTGTGTGTGTGTGTGTGTGTGTGTGTGTGTGTGTGGTGTGGATATAGTATATATAGTATATATATACATATGTATATATATATATATATGTATATATATATATATGTATATTATATATATATATTATATTATATATATATATATATGATAATAGTATATATATATATATATCTATATATATATATACACATATATATACTAATTACTGTATGTATATATATATATTATATTATATATATATTACCCATTGTATATATATATATAGTATAGTATAGTATTATGTATATAGTATATTATATAATATATACTAGTATTTATATATATTAGTATATATATATACTAATATATATCATATATATATATATAATATTTTTATATTATATAATATATAATATATTATATATATATATTATATATGTATGTATATATATTATTTATATATATATATATAATAATAATATATATATATTATATAGTAGTATTTATTATAAAACAAACACACAACAGTAAGGACGAATAAGGAAGAGCACAACACAGATGTTTACGAGATTGTATGAAATGTAATTTAAGCAAACATTGCAATCCGAAGTTACATTATGCAAATTGGAAAATGCAAATGATGTATCCCAATGCGATCACACAGCTTTTGTGTGTCGAGGAAGAAAGGAGTCTGAAAGATCTGATATTTTTTTCTAATAATTATATACCTGAGCTTTAACACACACACTGTTACGTATAATATGTGTGGTGTAATGTCTATCTGTATATATGTATTCCCCTATCTATTTCTCTCTCTTTCTCTTTCTGTCTCTTACTCTAATTCTCACTCTCTTCTCTCTCTCTCTCTCTCTCTTTAAAGAACTAATGGCGTCGGCGCTCCGCCTGCAAGATGAGTTAACGCTGGATGGACTCCGATTGCACATCGGGAATCGGCGCTGACTTCACGACGAGTTATTACGTCGCAAACAGAGGAATGGAAAGGGGACGCGCTAAACACATCCATGAGCGGTGAAAAAATTACGAAAATCCTGATCAAGAGCAGAAGCAGTAGCAGATCGTGGCAGAGAGAACTTCCCAGCGAGCGAGCAAGATTTGCGCCCATCACCGTAAGACAGACCGTTCCCGGCATAGAGATATAGAATGAATCTAAAACAGCTATTCGAAAAGAAATTCCTAAATGGTTTGTAGATACATACTGATAACATTTTTTTATAATGAGGATTGCCTGAGCAAAGTGATGCTTTTGAACAATAATATGCAGGATTGAGAAAAAAAGACAAAAAGAATGTAGTATTACGATGAAGCACCTCGACGGCTTAAAAGACTAAACACCCATGTCAGAGATATTGGATAGACTACATTGCGTCTGTTGACGAACAAAATTATCTATGAGAAATATGGAGCGAAAATAGAAGAGCTGAAGAGACTGATAAGAAAATGATAGTGCATCTAGAACATATGTTTCCACCTGGGGGCCATGGCTTCCATAGTGACCACGGAGTACTTTCTGGGAGGCTATTGAGCAATATGAAAGAGTGACGTTCGACTTTTATCTCACTCAGTACCTAGAAATTTTTTTTTTTTTTTTCTCACATCAATAAATTGCAATAATATCATAAAGTGTTCTTGTCCTATAGCTATTAATACCATTACACTCTTCATGACTATAAATCACTGAACGGGACCATGGAGATTATTATATACTATTCTGTAACCACACAATAGAAGGGGTTTGGAACAACTCACTAGAGGCAGAGAAGAAGGCTAGTGAAAAAGTAAAACAATATAATATAGGGTATATATATATATATATATATATATATATAGTATATATTATATACTAACGGTGTGTGTGTGTGTGTGTGTGGGTGTGTGTGTTTGTGTGTGTGTGTGTGAATATGTAGATGTAATTGAGATGTGGTGTGTATGTCTGTGTGTGTGGGAGTGGTGATGGTGTGAAGTATGTAGCCATTTGTGTGTGTGTTGTGTTTTGTGTGTGTGTGTTGTGTGTGTGGTGTGTGCGTTTAGCC
>NW_020872490.1:99792-102292 GCF_003789085.1 Penaeus vannamei
AGGTGGTCATCTCATACTGCAGGTCGCAGGGTGGCGAGCCGCTGGTTGCTCACCCTTATTGTATAGCCTCAGTTATTTCTTCTTTTTGGTGCCTTGCCTGTTTTAGGACAATAAGCTGGGCAACGATTTCCTTAAGCGCCTCCTTGACAGGGGCCACAGGACGAAGCAAAAGGGGAAATGGAGTGTGCATTCACACTCTCGCGTGTGCGCACACCAAATAGAACAGGAAAGGAAGAGGATGAAAGAGATGGGAAGAGATTGACCAAGAACAAATAAAGAGACGGGAAAGAAAGAGGAAGAAAGACAATGAGAAAGAAGGGAAGAATGAAAAAAAATGAGAGAAGGGAAGAATGAAAAAAAATGAGAAAGAAGGGAAGAATAAAAAAAAAGAATAACTAGAAAGAAAGCTAAATAAAGAATAAAGGAAGAGAGTGTGAGAAAAAGATAAGAAATGAGAATGCAAGAGTGAAAAAATAAAGAAAAAAATGGAAAAGAATATAAAAATATAGGTGAAAAGAATAGAATGAGTAAGATATGAGTAAAAGAGTGAGGAAGAGAAATGGAGAGAAAGGGAGAGGGTGAGAAAGAATCGAATAGAGGGGAAAATAAAAAAATGAAAGAGTCACTGAAAAATCATTGTAAAGTTACAGTAAGAATAACACAAACAATGTAAGATAAGTAATGAGAGTAAAAGAGAAAGGAAGAGAGTGCAAATGACGGAAAGAGAAAAGAGATTGAAAAAGAAGGAAAAGAATGTAAGTGAAAAAAGAGAATGATAGTGAAAGAAAGCGAGTGAATGAGAAAGAATAAGAATGAAGAAAAGAAAGAATAGAAATAAGGAGACTGAAACAGAAAGGATGAGATTGAAAGTGATAATAAAGAGTGGAATTAAGAAGAAAGTGAGAGCAGAAGATTGAGAATGGAAGAGAAAACAAAAATGAAGAAAGGTTAAGAGTGAAAGAGCATGAAAAAGAGAAGGAAAGAGAAGGAAGAATGAAAACGAACTGAAGTGAAGGAGTGGGAATTGGAGTGAAAGAGAAAGCATGAGATTTATGGAGAAAGAGCGAGTGCAAGAGAATGGAGGCGAGTGAAATGAAGAAGACAGTGAAAGAGAAAGGGAGGGAGTGAAAGAGTGAAATCAAATCTAAATTAGTGAAAGAGAAAGCATAAGAAAAGAGGAAAAATCTGTGTGAAAGAACAGAAGACTGTGAAAGAAAAGAAAGAGAAAAAGACTGAAAGAGTGAACGAGAAAGGCAGAGAGTGGAGAGGAGAGAAGAAAGAAACGAGATTAGAAAAATAGCAAGGAAAAGAAAGGGGGTGAAAGAGTAATAAAGAGAGGGAGAGAAAAAGGAAATACTGATAGCGAACGGAAAAAGAAAGAGCGTGCAAGATGAAATAAAAGCGTGAAGAGAAATAAAGCGAATTGAAGAGAAAGGGAGCGAAAGAAAAAACACCGAAAGCGAAAGAGAGTTAAAGAGAAAGAAATGCAGTGAACAAGAAGGCGAGTAAATGAGAAACGAAGTGAAAGAGAGCAAATCAAAAGGAAGAGAATGAAAGAGAAAGGAAGAAAGTGAGAGTGAAGGAGAGAGTGAAACAGAAAACCAGAGAGCGAATGAGAACGGAAATGAGGAAGAGAGTGGAAAAGAAAGGAAGAGAATGCAAGAGAAAGAGACTGGAGAGTGAAAGGAAAAAGAGTCAAATAGAAAAGAAAAAGTGGAAGAGAAAGCAATAAAGAAAAAAAAAAGACAAAGAGAGTATACAGAGTGAAAGAGAGTCAGCGACAAAGAAAGAAAAGGAAAAGAGTGAGATGGAAATACAGGCAGTGAAGTGAAAGAGAAACGAAGAAAGTGGAATAGAAAGCAAGAGACTGAAAGGCCCTCCAGAAGAGTGAAAGACAAAGGAAGAGAGTGTGAGAGAAAGGAAGAAGGGGAAAGAGAAAAAGCTATTGAACGAGAAAGTCAGAATGATAGAAAAAAAAGAAAGTAAATGAGTAAAATAGTGATAGAGAAAGGAAGAGAGAAATGAGAGTGAAAAATAAACGAAGAGAGAGAAAGAGAGAGCGACAGAGAAAGGAAGAGTCAGAAAAACAGCGAATGCATATTCATTTCTTACCTTACCGGGCGAGTTCTGCAGATGATGAATATCCCAACATAAATCACGGACAGGACAAGGACCATCATGTGTTATGATATATGAAGCTCGGCAGGACCGGAAAGCACTTGGGGAAAAAAGGAAGAAAGTAAACGACAGGTTATATCCATTTGCATCAGCATTGTAAACAAACGAGGGCTGTTCCGACTCCTTCCGGCGACCCACGACCTCTGCGGTGTCTTGCGAGACTGGATTCTCGTCGGTTGTTACGTCTCGTTGGAAGCGGAGAGCAGTTTGGAGTCAGCTGCGCACTCAGATATAGCACGACACAAAACAGGAATAGTAGTGAGAGAGAGGGAGAGAGAGAAGGGGTGGGAGAGGGAATGGGAGAAGGGGTGGGAGAGGAAAT
>NW_020872490.1:137292-139792 GCF_003789085.1 Penaeus vannamei
AATGAAAATAGAAAAAACAGAAGATAACTTGTAATTTTGCGTATGGTGAGATATCTAGAAAAAATCACCCAGGAGGTACGTAAATCAGTAAAAAAATTACCAAAATCATGAATAAAATGATCTTCACACCTCTATAAAACGAAAAATGCATGCTTTTATTGGAATCAAGTAAAGCAGGTAAAATAATTTAAGGAAATAGATATTTCTTAAAATTAATACAAAACTTAGAAAGGTAGGAAAAAGTGATTAGAAAATGAGGTAAAAATTGGTGCTAAAAAAAAAAAAAAAAAAAAAAAAAAAAAAAAAAAAAAAAAAAAAATATATATATATATATATATATATATATATATATATATATATATATATATATATATATATAAGTAGCCTTTACGCCCACAGAATAAGCGAGAAATTATTTATACATAAATGAATGGCACAAGGGAGTCCGTGGTCAAGAGGCAAACTAAAACGAAAGTGAGTCAAATGAACTAAATATAAAATCTAACGTTATTATAACCATTATTAATAAAAATATCATAAAAATATTATAAATACTATTAGTAGAAGTAAAAGTGGTAGTACAATTATGCTAAAAACAAAAACAATAATAATATTAGTAGTAGAAGTAGTTGCAGTAGTTCTACTACTATTATTATCACTATTACTAATAATAATGATAATGTTAATTATAATTATTACTATTATTATTATCATAAAAATGATAATGATAATAATAATTATTATCATTACTATTTTCATTATCATTATCACTAACGTTATCATCATCATTATTATAATCATTAATGTTATTATTACTTTTATTATTATCATCATTATTATTATTACTATTAGTATTATCATTATCATTTTTATTATCACTATTGTTGTTATATTTTTTATTATTATTTTTGATATTTATTATTATCATTTTCATTATAATTATTATGATTGTTATTATGATCATTATCACTAAAATTATTATTGCTTAAGATATCATAATTATAATCATCATTACAATAACAATAATAATTATGATAATGATAATAATAACAACAACAATTACTATTATGATGGTTATCTTAACTGTTATTGAGGTTATTATTATCATTATCATCATTAGCAAAATTATTGCAATTATTGTTATTGATATTAATATAAGTATCATTCATATTATATTTATTATTATCAATATCATCACTACCATCATTATTGTTATAATCATCATAATTATTATTACACTAATATCATAACTATAGTTTTTATCATTATTATCATTGTTATTACTATTATATTGATTTATTGTTATTATTGTTATTATAATTATCATTATCATTATTATTTTTATCATTGTCATTATTATCATTGTTATGTTAATAATGATAATAATAACAATAAAAATAAGAGTAATAATAATAATAAGAGTAATAATCATAATCATTATCATTATTATCATTATCATTAATATCATCACCATCATCATTAATATTAATGATAGCATTTTCATCATTATTATTATTTTTTGCTGTTGTTGTTACTGCTACTACTGTTGCTATTGTCGTTGTTATTTGTATCACTAATATTATTAGTATATAATAATGTTAGAAACATTATCAATATAAAAATGATGATCAATATTGTTATCATTATTCTTGTTATAATAATGATTATTATGATTACTATACTATTATCATAATTATTTCAATGTTTATGGTTATTATTATTATAAATAAAAGGTACTGTTCATATAATTTATTATCATTGCTACTAGCATTATTATTATTGTTATTATCACTGCTGTTATTATTTTCATTATTACCATCATTATCATATTTTTAGACTGGATTTTTCTTCTCTTCTCCATGTAGGAACTTTCCGCTCTCAAGATTGTATACCTTTTCGTATGCAAATCAAATCAAATATCTAGTGGATTGAGAGAGAGAGAGAGAGAGAGAGAGAGAGAGAGAGAGAGAGAGAGAGAGAGAGAGAGAGAGAGAGAGAGAGAGAGAGAGAGAGAGTGAGAGAGAGAGAGAGAGAGAGAGAGAGAGAGAGAGAGAGAGAGAGAGAGAGAGAGAGAGAGAGAGAGAGAGAGAGAGAGAGAGAGAGAGAGGGAGGGAGGGGGGGGGTCCGAGAGACAAATGCACAGAGGTAAAGAGAACCTTCAACTTTAAGGACCTACCCCATGATTCACCATAATGTTACTTATGCACATAAATTCTGGAGAGAAGTGCGTATGTCCCGATAAGATGTGGAGGGCAGGGTGTCTCATCTATCTGCATTCACGGAGGATGCATTGGTAAAGAGAACATTCATACTGAGCTAGGAAGCTTTGGCTCAAATTCCATTGGAAGATAGGCACAATGACACTAATACTAATTTAAACGACAATAATAAAACAACAATAATAATAAGAGTAATAATTATGATTGAGGATGATATAGATAATGATAACATACAGATAATAATTATAAAAATGATATTGGTAATAATGATAATAATGGTC
>NW_020872490.1:144792-147292 GCF_003789085.1 Penaeus vannamei
CAATAATGGTGATTTTTGGATATTTACTTACAAGTTTGCGTTCCTCTCCTTGGTCTGTGACGGAGGGAATGAACGACGGTCTCAAGAATGTGGTTGGAATGGCAAGGGGAAGCAGGAACGCAGATCTGGAATGCTAAGCAGCAAAGGAAATTAACAAGAGGAGACAAAGAGGATGACAGAAAAGGAATTTTGGAGGATAATGAGAAAGAGAAAAGATCAAAAGATAAAGAAAGAGAAGGAGGAAGAGAGTATGCTAGACTGTGATAGATAGACTTATAACATAAAGAACAGAGAGAGAGAGAGAGAGAGAGAGAGAGAGAGAGAGAGAGAGAGAGAGAGAGAAGAGAGAGAGAGAGAGAGAGAGAGAGAGAGAGAGAGAGAGCAGGGGCGTCATTTCAACTCGGCGAAGTGAGCTCAATTGGTTGCTAGGGCGTTGTAAGCCCTGTCCCCATGATTTTCTTTTGGAAAAGTAAACTATCTTAGGAGTATTTTTAAGCTACGACCAGGGCTATGAAGGTGTAATTTTAACCTTTGGCATGGGGGGGGGGGGGGGCAAACCAGACCTTGAAGGAGGCAATCAGGGTCTTGCTCCCCCTCAAATGAGAGAGAGAGAGAGAGAGAGAGAGAGCAGAAAAAGATACAGACAGACAAACAATGATAGATCGATAGATAGATAGACAGAGACAGACAGGCAGAAAGAAGTGCACTGCTAGAAAACAAGAACGAGTGAGACACTCGAGTTGAAACCACATACCGGGATCATTTCTCACACATTACTCTGACAGGTAGCTTTAAGAGGAGGATTCCGCTGAAGAATAGTGTTGGTTTTATTACCCTTTTGCTCCGGGCGAGAAGGAAGAAAGGTGGGAAGAACCTCTTAAGGAATAGAGGCGGATGAAAGGAAAGAGGTCGATGCCATGTCTCTTGTGCTGCTATTGAACCTTATGAGAACCTTATTCTCTCCTCTCTTCCTCCTAGTCACCCTTATAATTTTCTCCTATTACAAATCCATTTCGTCTTCCTCCTCATTCTTCTTATTCGCCGACAAATCATCTTCTTCCTTCTCTTTCTTCCCTTCCTCCTCCACCTTCTCCCCCTCCTCTTCTTCACTTCTCATTTTCCTCTTCCTCCTCTTCTTCACTTCTCATTTTCCTCCTCCTCCTCCTGTTCCTCAGCTTCCTCCTTCTCCTCCTCATCATCCTTCTCATCCTCATCCTCTTCCTCCCCTCTCCTCTTCCTCCAACTCCTCCACCTCTTCCTCCTCTTTTACCCTTCCATTCACCTATCTCCCCCTCCTCCCCCTCTTCCTCTTCTTCCTTCCACCTACTGTTCCCCCTCCTCCTCTTTCTATTCCCTCCTCTCTCCCACCCCCGCCTCCTCCTCCTCCTACTCATACTTTTTACTATTATTATTCTTATTGTTCTAAATAAATAGTCCAGGATTGCAAATGAAAAATCATCTAAATAAAACAGGTTGTTAAAGAAGGCTATTTATAGTAGCTTTATAGCTGATATTATCAGTATTCACAGGTGTTGCAAATGGATTAGCAGTCTTCAAGATCATCCAGACGGCAAATATATGAAGAATGTAAAACCACCACAATTGAATAAAACCTACCGGATCTGCAGCTTCTATTTTTAATTGAAAAAACTGCCAAGGAAATAAACTATTAAAAATAGCCATCCTAGATCAAAATATAAGTGGAGAGTAATTTTAATTGGAAAAGTTCATAATACTACTATATTTCTTAATATTAAATAAAAGCATGTAGATGGGAACAGCAATGTCTGTAGAACATTATTCAATAAAAAAGAAGTGGAAATGATATATGGCCATGTACGAGTTTCTAAGATTAGCACATTTGCTTAGCATTTATGTTCTGGCAGGATAATATTCATATGTCTAGGAATATAGTTTGAGACATCGACCAAGCCACTTGGTAGGACTTTGTCATGAGCTTCAGAAGCAGAATCAAAAAGCCCCAGTGCAATCGGCTTTTTTCACATGTTTATAGTTCTACAAACATTGCTGTCCCCATCTACGTGTATTTCTTAAATAATGAATATGCATTAGTGTTATATACTTTACCCATTTTAACATTATGCTTTGTAATATATCAGTATGATACGTAATTAACCATGGCTACTTTGTTTCATATGTCATTGTAACTGGATAATTAGTATTGTTTGAATAATGCAGGTTAGATTTTTGGCGCTTTCAGCTGAAATAAAAATAACCTTTTTAAAGAAGAATATTTTCTAGAAATACCTTTGTAAACAATGTGAATAGGTAGCCTTGCACAAAATAAAAATTACCATTTTAAGATGTATTTTGAAATTTATTAAGTATAGCAATATATTAGACAAAAAATATGCATAATAATGTGGACATATTAAACAGAAGCATCAGGAAGCTGCACCATGGGAAATAATTCTAGGAGTGATGGCAACAGCCATGGAACACATTTAACGATTTTTCTCCCAAAGTATCTTTGTACTTT
>NW_020872490.1:161946-166946 GCF_003789085.1 Penaeus vannamei
CCTCCCCCCTCCCCCCCTCCCCCCTCACCTCCTTCCCTACCTCCACCCACCCCCCTTATACCCCCTCATAATCCTCACACTCGGGGGAAATCAGCAGGACCCTCTCACGTGTCTCATTTTTTATTTTTTATTTTTCTCTCAAACGGATAAATAGGAGAGCGTCTGGCACTCTCCCTATGGCACCGTGGCACCCCTGTTTGACGCGCAGATACCGGGTGCCACGGGGTACGAAGGTGGACGATGAATGACTTAGAAAAAGGGTACATTGACCTTGATCTAGAACGTGATTGAGAACGGTGACGAATCATCGTTTCTTAAGGAATAGTATAAAGGATTAGCATGGTCTTAAGGAGGGTTGGGGCGGGGGGGAGGGGGCTGAAGGAGGGAGGGAGGGAAGGAGGGAGTGAGGGAGGTAGAAGAAGAGGGAGGGAGCGAAGAAAGGAGGAGGGAGGGAGGAAGGAGGGAAGGTGGGAAGGAGGGAGTAAAGGAAGAAGAGGGAGTGAGGGAAGGACGTAGAAGGAGAAGGAGTGAGCGAGGAAAGGAGTAAGAAGGAGGAAGGCGAGGTTAAAAATGATCACATGTTTCCCCAAACTATCATCTTCCTTCCTTCACTATTCCTGTTTTCGCAAATTCATCCCCATCATCATTATTACCCCCTAATCTTCTTATCGTTAATGCTATCAAATGATGTTCATTAATAAATTAATATGAGGTACGGCTCAGACTACTAAAAATGATAATCATTATAAGACAGGAGAATAATCTTCCTTATAGTGATTGAGTTAATTAGCTTTATTATGAAGAATTCTGTCCGGTAATTCTATGTGAAGAATGTAAACAGAAGAGAGAGGAATAAGAATAAAGAATAAAGAAAGAGAGAGAAAGAGGAAGAGTTAAAACAGAGAAGAACTGATTTCAGACAAGGGGAGATAAAAAAAAATAAGAAAGGAAAGAAGAGCAGAATAAAAAGAAGAAGAGAGAAAAAAAAGGAAAAACAAGATAAAAAAAAAAAAAAAAGAGTAAAAGAAAGAGGAAGAAAAAAAAAGATAACAACCGAAATAAAAGACAGAGAGAGAGAGAAATATTTTCTTTACATAAACAAAACTACAAGAGCACTCGTTTCATCAGGACAGCGAGTGGACATAAAAATACAAGTCAAAGTTGTCGAAAATATCACAGGATTTCTTGTTTTATTTTCTTCCTCTGTTTTATTTGGCTCTATTTTCATTTTCTTTCTTTCTTTTATTCTATGTTTTTTGGCTTATAGCTGATATATTTACTTAATCATTTGTATTTGTCTGTTCATTCAAAATAAACCTTCTATTTAAGAAATCTATTGAATTCATGTCATAATTTCTGAAGAACTGAGTGTAAAAACAAACATTATGGAAGAACATGTTATGATTTCTCGTTCTCCATGATATAAACACTCGGGGATATTATGTTCTCCTCCATTATATATACAGTGAAGTTATAAGATAACATCACACCACACGAACAGCTTTTCAAAACCATTTTTTTCTTTAATTATGTCGTCTATTTCACCCTTGGATTTCAGTAAGGAAAGTGTATAAGGGGGAAAGTGTATAAGGGGGAAGCCTATAACCTCACGATACCATACGATACCATAGTGTAAATAACGTTCAAGAGTGGTACAATAACAGTAAATAGAGGGTTTGCGTTCCAAAAGTGGATTTTATGCAGAGTCGTGCTATGGAACGGAAAGAAAATTCTCTTTTCTCTTATTACCCTTTCCCCATCTTCAATCTCCCCCTCTCTCTCTCTCTCCTCGTCTCCCTCTTCCCCTCCCTTCCTCATCCCCCACCCTTTTTTCTTTCTTACCTACCTACCTACCTACCTCCTTCCCCCCTCCCTCCCTCCCCCCTCCTCCCTCCCTCCCACCCACCCCACCCCACCTCCCCTCCCTCCCTCCCTCCCTCCCCCTCCTTCCCCTCCCTTCCCTCCCTTCCCTCCCACCCACCCACCCTCCCTCTCTCCCTCCCCTCCCCTCCCTCCTCACTTCCCTCCCTTACTCCTTCTACCCCCCATCCCACCCACCCCCCATCCCACCCCACACCCCATCCCTGCACCCCCCTCTTCCCCCTCTCAATCCCGCATCGGACGCAAAGGGACTCTCTGTTTGGCAATGCCGGAATTATGAGGGAAAAAAGTTGCAATGCAAACTAGAGCTGTTGAAAGTTGCGTCGAGTGGAAGGCCTCAGGTA
This sequence comes from Penaeus vannamei, assembly GCF_003789085.1. Classification (NCBI taxonomy): domain Eukaryota; kingdom Metazoa; phylum Arthropoda; class Malacostraca; order Decapoda; family Penaeidae; genus Penaeus; species Penaeus vannamei. The sequence goes on from NW_020872490.1 coordinate 164,172, forward strand.
GACTTATCCCGAAGGTTCGCTCGGGTTTATGTGGAATGTTGGCTGCTTGGATAAATAACCTGTTTATATATGCTATGAATGAATAAATAGATAAAGAAACACACGCGCACATATACATACACACAGATATATATTATATATATATAATATATATATATATATATATATATATATATATATATATATATATATATATATATATATAATATATGTGTGTGTGTGTGTGTGTGTGTGTTGTGTGTGTGTGTGTGTGTGTGTGTGTGTGTGTGTGTGTGTGTGTGTGTGTGTGTGTGTGTGTGTGTGTGTGTGTGTTGTGTGTGTGTGTGTGTGTGTGTGTGTGTGTGTGTGTGTGTGTGTGTGTGTGTGTGTGTGTGTGATGTGTGCGTGCGTGTGCGATATATATAGATAGATAGATAGAAAAAGAGAAAGGGACAGACAGACAGAGACACAGAAATAGAAAAAAATAGACGGAAAAGAGGCATAATCTTCCAGCCAAGAAGTTATGTTTATTTGTCTGTATCCATTATATTAGATTAGCGCCCCCCGCCCCCTCGCCCCTCCTCCAATAGATTTATTTCTGCGTTGCGTGTTCTTCAAGATGCAAGAGAGAGGCAGGAAAGGTCTTGGTATAATGCATAAATTGACTTATGAGTATACCCTTTCACGCTCTGCCTATCGCCTCTCCCTCTTCCCTCTCTCTCCTCTGCCTTCCTCTCTCGCTCTCCCTCTCCTGCCTCTCCCTCTCTCTCTCTCCCTCCCTCTCCCTCTCTCTCTGCCCTCTCTCTCTCTCTCCTCTCCTCTCCTCTCCCTCTCCTCCCTCTCCCCTCTCTCTCCTCTCCCTCTCCCTCTCTCTCCCTCTCCCTCTCCCTCTCCCTCTCCTCTCTCCTCTCTCCCTCTTCTCCCTCTCCCTCTCCCTCTCCCTCGTCCCTCTCCCTCTCCCTCTCCCCTCTTCTCTCTCCTCCTATCTCTCTCTCGTTATAACTATCATCTTGCGATTCCGTATCTTAAAGTATTGCGTATCAAATCAAGATTAAATGTTGTTAGTTCATGACATCCTTCAGCTACATTGCATATATATTTAGAGGATTGGTGTAGTATATAGATGACCTTTTCCGGAAGAGAATAAATTTAGAGGGAGAGATATGGTTCCCTTATGAATATGAAATAAGATATGATGATAATTCATTGATTTAATGAACCAGCTATACATGGAAATCAATAACCAGAAATAAAATGTATGGCCTTCAATATATAAATCTAAATTAGCTTAATGGAGAGCAAGGAACAATTAAGGATATTGTGCGCCTCACCAAACGTGTATACCAACAACACTTGTGATCAGAATAATAAAAAACAGCAATCAAAAATGAAAATCTAATTAACAAGAAATAGATAAAATAAAAATCAAAACAAAGGCATATAAATAAACCGAGTTAAACAGCACAAACTAAAAAAAAAAAAAAGATAACAAACAAACCTAATTACGTCTAGACTATTTTTCGAGCGACTTCAGCAACTACTTTATTCTTCCGCAAGAGTAATTTATTCACCTGCAGACCTTAAGAAAAGGACCCGTATAAATCTCTAGTAACATCAAGCTCGTTTAGAATCATCTCATTTAGGACAAACATTTCTCAAGACTTCCTAATTTTCTTTTAGATTTTTTTTAGATTTTTTTTTTTTTTTTTTTTTTTTTTTGAGGGAGGTGGGGGGGGGGGATGTGGTCGTTAGGGAAGGGATGGGTAAAGAGGGAGAGATAAAGAGGAGATGGTGAATGTTGTGTATTTTTCTCTGCCTATCTATTTATCTCTTCTCTCTCTTTCTCTTTCTTTCTTTCTCTTCTCTTTCTCTTTCTCTCTTTCTCTCTCTCTCTCTTTCTCTTTCTCTCTCTTCCTTTCCTCTCTCTCTCTCTTCCTCTCTCTGTCTCTCTCTCCCTCCCTCCCTCTCTCTCCTTCTCTCCCTTCTCTCCTCCCCCCCCTCTCTCTTCTCTAGGACAGATTTCTTATTTTTTTATTACATCTCCATACTTAATTTGTAAAGACCCGTTACTGCCCGCATTTCCCTTTCCCATTTCCCTCATTCATTAATCTATTGGTTCTTCGTTCCTTCTTCGTCTTCTTCTTCCTTGTGTTTGTGTGTAAGAGAGAGGAAAGAAAAGAATGGAGAGGTCAGGGGAAAAAATGAGAAAGAATGAGACAGCGTAACACAGAGGGAAAAGAACAAGAAAATACTGAGAGGAAAATAGAGGAAAGAGCAACAGCAAAAAAAAAAAAAAAAAAAAAAACGTACAGATAATAGCAGTAATAAAAAAAAGACAATGAGACATTTCTTTGAAAGGGAGAGAGAAGGGGAAATAAAAGAACCAGGTAAGACATTCAAAAGAAAGAAAGGAAAGTTATGACTCCAGCCCCCCCACACCCAACCCCCCCTCCCACCTTCCAAGCCACGCTTCAAACCCCCCCCCCACCTTTCCGAGTGCAGCCTCCTCCTTCCCGCCCCTCCCTAGCTTCCCCAATTTCTCCCCGACCTTAGAAGCCTGTCTCTCGCTTCCCCAACCCTTCCCTACCTACCAAGGCCCTTTCCTCCCCCTCCAACCTCCCACCTTCCGAGGTCCTTTCTCCACTTCCCCAACCTCCCCAAATCCTTTCCCCTACCCTTTCCCTCCATCTCCCCAGCCCATCCCAACTTCCCACCAACCTCCATAACCACCCCCAACCCCCCCCCCTCCAACACCCCCCCAAACCCCAACCCCACCCCCACCTAACCTCTCTAACC
>NW_020872490.1:171946-184446 GCF_003789085.1 Penaeus vannamei
AGGATGGATGAGAGGAGACTCCAGGAGAGACAGGACGCAGACGTGACTGCAGCACCACGGATCAGTATCGCTTTATATCAATGTAGCAGGCCCAGCAGCTCGAGTCATTCATGTGAGGCTTCGACAGAGAGAAGGCAAGGGAGTGGTTAGTACAGACGTACCGACGATCGGACAAAGATGCGAGGAACAGTTGGAGATCAGGTGAAATTATAAAATCGCAGAGGATGACAAACAGAAGACAAAAGAGAGAAAAAAGATAAAGATAAAGAATGAAGGAAGGAGAGAAAAAGTTTAAAGGCAAGATTAACACACACACATCCTCCGTAGATAGCTGGTCTCTGACTCGAGCCAAACATACACTTAGTGAGCACTTAAAACTGACACATTATTCCTTATATGCCAGATGCATGTACCCAATTTTTTCGGCGCCTTCTTGATTTCTTCTTTCTGTTTTCCTTATTCTCTAACCATTCTTCTGTTTTTCTATTTCGTTATCTCTTTGGCGTCTTCGTTTTCTTCCTTAAATGTTCCAATATATATATTTTTTTCTTTTAATTTTTTTTTTTCTTCCCATTTTCATTCTCTTTTTTTCCTTTTTCAGTCTGATACTTATCTTTATAATCTATCATATTTCCTGAAATCTTCCCATTCCTCTTCATCCTCTTCCTCTCCTCTCTTTCTTTCTCCTATTTTCCAGTCTCTTTCCTCCCTTTTCCCTTTTTTCTCTTATTTTCCATTCTCTTCCCCCTTCTCTTCCCTCTTTCTTTCTCTTTTTTTTCCAATTTCTCCCTTCCTCCTCCCTCCTCCTCTTACCTTCTTTCCCATCTTCCTCCCATTCTCCTCCCCCTCCTCCCCGTCCGTCTCCCTCCTCTCCTTATTACCATTCTTACCAGCAATGGCCTCGAGAACAAACGCATAAAGAAAAGTACACGATAATCACCCAGAAGAAGCAATCTGATTGACGAACGACCATCTCGGTGGAACGACCATCTCGGTGGTTTCGATGCTAATGGCGCGCGTTAATGTGGGACGACCTTGTGTGCGCATCTGGTTGGGGCGGCGGCCGCTTGTGTGCTTGTTTGTCTGTTTGGGTTAGGTGGTTCTTTGTGTGTGCTTGTATATGATTTTGCGTGTGCACACATACACATGCAAATACATATACATATACACACAGCACACACGCACGCAACATACACACACGCACGCACACACCACACGCACGCACACACACACACACACACACACACACACACACACACACACACACACACACACACACACATATAATATATATATATATATAGTATATATATATATATATATATATCATCTATGTATCTATCCATCTATCTTCTATCTATCTATCTATCTATCTTATCATATATATATATCTAATATATACTATATATATATATATATATATATATATATATATATATATTATATACTGTATATACACATATTTAAATATATATACATGTCTGTATGTATGTGTGTGTATGTATCCACAATTTTCTTCCCCCAAATACACGCGGCGGAAAATGCGTCTCTCGTTCAGATTCGAAATCCCTTTAAGTTAATAAAACAATAAAATCCATTAGTTTTCCTGCACCTCGAAACTATCGGGATACTTTAGGCTCTCCTGCGAATGCAAAATTTCAATAAGCTATACACTTCGAAGAGAATTTCAGAGGATTATTGCATGCAACAGCGATATACATTCCACAAGCATTTGTACCCCAGCGAGAGCACGTTCCTGTAAGCTTCACCATTTTCCCTTTTTTCTTCGTATATATATGTATTTTCTATACGTAAGTTTAATTCAAATACTTTCCCACTTCCTCGTGATAGATAAAAAAATAAATCGTGCGAGAACATTTGGTGAAGAACTCCCATTTCGAAGTGATCGGCGGCCGCGGCTGTTGCGTCGTGCATTATGCAATGGGCCGATCTCAGCCGCGAGTTTTGCCCGAGACTTTTTCGCCGTGGTGTTGTCGTGTTGGGTGGGGGGGGGGGGGCTTCGTGCGTCGGTATTTGTCGGTTTGTCTAATTGTTTCTTCTCTCTCTTCTTTCTTCTTCTCTTCATCTTTCTTTCTCTCTCTCTCTCTCTCTCTCTCTCTCTCTCTCTCTCTCTCTCTCTCTCTCTCTCTCTCTCTCTCGCTCTCTCTCTCTCTCTCTCTCTCCTCTCCTCTTCTTCTCTTCTCTTCTATATATATATATAATATATATATATATATAGTATAAATAGTATAATATATATTACATACACAGTACATAGGTATTACATATGTGATAATATCATATATCTATATTACATATATCTTATATACATATATCTATATATTATCTATCTATATATTCTATCTACTTTCCCTACTCACCTATTATTTTGATATCTATTCTATCTAATCTATTCTATCTATAAATCGTATAATTTAAAATAAATATCATCTCTAAATTTTTCGTATTATTCTTAATTTATTAAAATCCCTCCCAAAATAATCTATAAATATAAAATCTATATTACATATAAGCTGATGTTGTTGTACAGTCATGAGTGTCATCTTTTATATATAAACCTCCTCAGGACACATGTATGTACATCCACCCTAAGAACAATCACTGTGCTTTTACTTTAATATCAGAAAAAAGATGTGTAATACGTGTTGTATTGTACAGTACTCAATCCTCGCATAATTCCGCCGTGTTGTATGTACCTAATCATCCACCTCCCTACCCCCCCTCCCCTCCGTTATCCCCGGGCGAGCGGCAAAAGAAAACAAAACAAAATCCTCTGTGCAACAAAAAAAAAAGAAAAAAAAAAAAATAAAAAAAAGAAGAAGGAAAGAGAAAAAAAAAAAAAAAAAAAACAATCCTTGCCTCCAGAGGAACGCTTGGCTCGGTTCTCCGTCTCGAAGCCTCTCTTCGTAACATCACTGCAGATATTACGCAAACATCACCCAGGAGAGAGAGAGAACGGCGAGAGAGACGTTGGAGAGAGAGCTCGCTGAGAGGAGGAAGAGGCAGGAAGAGAGAGGAGGCTGGAGAGATCGAGCGAGTGAGCATCGAGACTCCGAGAGGAGAGGGAGAGACGAGGTTGTGTGAGACGAGCCTGAGAGAGGGAGAGAGAGAGAGTATTGAGGGAGAAGGAGGGAAGAGAGGCGGCGGACGGACAGATGAGTGACGGAGGCGGAGAAGAGATGAAGAAGGACGATGGGGAGGAACCTGACGATCGAGGCTGAGTGAGATGATGGAGGAGAGAGAAGTCAGACGATGGGAAGATCACGCTGCGCAGGATGTCGGAGTAGTCGAGTCGAGAATCGTGGAGTGCCGAATTGTGAGACGAGAAGTGAGAGAAGCACCCGTGTGGAGCGGGATTGTGAGAGAGAGAGAGAGGAGAGAGAGATGAGAGACGACGGAGACGGCAGAAGAGACCGTGAGACGGACAGAGAGTAGAGCAGGATGATGAGAGAGAGAGTAAGGGTGGGGAGGGAGGAGGGAGGACGAGGCTGCGTGGTTGAGTGAGAGAGAGTCTGTCCATCCGAAGATCAGGATGAGAGAAGTGAGAGAGTTAGGGAGAGCGGAGAGGAGGAGGCTAGGGAGAGCGAGGGAGCGAGAGAGAGCGAGGCTCGGTGAGCGGAGATGATTTAGAGGAGGAAGACGGTGATGATGCGAGAGAGACGAGAGAGAGAAGAGTAGAGAGAAGAGATGAAAGAGGCAGAAGAATCAGAGAGAGAAGAGGAGCCGAGAGCAGATGAGAGGAGAGAGGGAGAGAGAAGATGGACGAACGCAGAGAGAGCAGCATGAGAGGAGAAGAGAGAGTGTCAGAGGAAATAGAGGAGAGCAGAAGGAGGAGGGGAGAGAGGAGGATGAGGCCTATCGGCCGCCTGGCTGGTGAATAATAATTATATTTTGGTTTTATGCTCGAGAGTGTGTTTGACCGCCAGGACAAGGAGACGGACGGGAGTCGTGCCGCGAGCGCCGTAGTGAAGGTGAGGGAGGTCGGGGAAGGAAGGGGAGAGGGAGGGAAAGGGGAAGTCCGAAGAAATAGGCGAAAAGAGGAAAGGGAAAAGGAGGGATAAAGGGGAGAATAGGAACGAAGGAGAAGCTATAGGGGATACGACTAAGAAAAACGGAAATAAAGCACACAGAACATGGGAATGAAAAATATGAGAATTAAACGGGGAAGGAAGAGGAAGGAGGAGGAAGATAGGAAGAATAAGGGATGAGAGGGGTAGGATTTCGCAGGATAAGGGCTTGATCCTCCAAAAGGTACCCTAAGGAAGCTCCTGAGTAGTATTTGGGGTTCGAATCTTCTTGGAAAGCTTAAGAGACATGGATGGAGGTTTGGAAACTCCTTGGGGAATTTTGACGTCGATGGAAGTAAGCCTTTGGCGGGGAAGAGATACACCGCAGGATTATAAACGATAAGAAAGAAAGGAAAATATGAAGATAAAAGAGTAAATAAAATTAAATAAGAAGTAGGCCTTTGGCGGGGAGAAGATACACCGCAGGATTATAAATGATAAGAAAGGAAAATATGAAGATAAAAGAGTAAATAAAGATAAGAAGTAGATACACCGCAGGATTATAAACGATAAAAAAGGGAAATATGAAGATAAAAGAGTAAATAAAGATGAGAAGTAGATATACCGTTGGATTGTAAATGATAAAAAGGAAAATATAAATACAAAAGACATAAAAAAAAGTAAAAGGCAGATACACCAGTGGATTATAAATGATAAAAAAGGAAAATGTAAAGATAAAAGGCTAAATAAAGATAAGAAGCAGATACACCGCAGGATTATGAATGATAAAAAGGTAAAATATATAGATAAAATACTTTTTAAAAAGTAGATACACCGGTGGATTATACATGATAAAAAGGGTAAACTGTAAATATAAAACAAAACAAAAACAAAAGAGAATATACACCTCTGCATTACAAATTATAAAATCGTAAAACAAAGAAGATAAACAGACTCGAAATTATTTATCAAAAGATACACCGGTGGATAATAAATTTTCAAAAAATCAAACGAAAAAAAATCTCTATATACGGACGGAAGGAAGCGAATTTCCTCACCTAAAAGAAAGATTATTCAAAAAAAAAAAAAAAAAAAGGCTGCAGCACCTGGTTAATGGGGCGACGCGAAAGGGTTAAAAGAACAGAAATGGAGTTAAAATCATGTGAGAAGATTTATGGGGACAAAGTACGAGGAATAGAATAAAAAAAGGAAAAGCCCCACAAGATGAATGTGTGGTGGGGATGAGAGAGAGAAAGAGAGAGAGATGATAGCTGTAGCAAAGGATTGTGAAAGGACGCATATGATGGACGATAACGTGTCTGAAACATGATCTTGACACTGGTCTGTGATTTGCAAAAACACCTGAATTATGGAAATCCTGTGATATTACATGCACGCGCTTATGTGATAGACCTAACCACACATCACTGCGAACGCTTTCATACAGTGATACATTGATATATATACATATAAGATATATAATGTGCGTGTGTGTATATGAGTACATATAGTACACAAAGTTTATTTACACGCACTAAAACACATCAACACAGAAATACTTCATCAGACCTCTTACTACGACACCTAAGAAATCCCCTTTGAAGAGAGAGAGAGAGAGAGAGAGAGAGAGAGAGAGAGAGAGAGAGAGAGAGAGAGAGAGAGAGAGAGAGAGAGAGAGAGAGAGAGAGAGAGAGAGAGAGAGTGGAAGATCTTACACATCAGAACAGCTTTTTCTTGAATTCGCCATGTTTATTATCCTCTTACACCCCCCCCCCCCCATTTCCTTCCCCATGCCCCTCTGCCGCTGTCACCCATTCTCCAACTCCCCTCGTCCCTCTCCTATCTTTGACACATCCCCATTTCCCCATCTTAAATCCTAATTATTTTCCCCATCCTAACCACCTTCTCTTCCCCATTTCTCCCTTCCTCATTTCCCATCTTAATTCCTTATTCTCTACCGTGTCCTAACCACTCCCCCCCCCTACATACTACCCCCTCCAATCCCTCTCCCTCCACCAAACCCATTCCCATTCCCAACCAACGCCACTTATCCCATTCGACCCTTCCATCCTATCCCCTCCTCTTCTTCTTCTTTCAATCCTTATTCCCCGTCTCTTCTATTCCATCTCCCTATCCTCATTTCCCACCCATCATCCCACCATGTTCCTCACCTTCCCCTTCCCATTCACCTTCATCCTTCTCCATCACCCTCCCCCCTCATATCCCCCACCATCCTCCTCTTATCCCCATACCCCCCCCCCATCCTCCCCTCCTATACCCCAATTACCCCCACCATCCTCCCTCCCATACCCACATACCCCCCCCATTATAACCCCATACCAACCTACATCCTTTCCCCCTTGGCATACTTTCATCCACCCCCATCCACTCCCCCCACCCCCCACCTTCCACCTCCTTTGTGGGAAAAAGACTCCGCGACCCCCCCCTCCCACCCCACCCTTATGGCTCCCATCCGTCTCTTTGTGTGGTCGGACTTTCGCCTCGTGGTGGCTGCTGCTGCATCGGCGGGTTATTTTCGGATGGGGTCTCCCCGATCTCTCTCTCTCTCTCTCTCTCTCTCTCTCTCTCTCTCTCTCTCTCTCTCTCTCTCTCTCTCTCTCTCTCTCTCTCTCTCTTTCTTCTCTTTCTCTTTCTCTCCTCTCTCTTTCTCTTCCCGTTCTCGTTCTTCGTCTCTTATTTCCTTTCTCTTTCTCTTTCGGACCAGGTCTCCCGATCTCTCTCTCTCTCTCTCTCTCTCTCTCTCTCTCTCTCTCTCTCTCTCTCTCTCTCTCTCTCTCTCTCTCTCTCTCTCTCTCTCTCTCTCTCTCTCTCTCTCTCTCTCTTATTTCTCTCATTCTCTTTCTTTCTCTTTCTCTTTCGGATCAGGTTCTCCGATCTCTCTCTTTCTTCTCGTTCTAGTCTCTCTCTCTTCTCTTTTCTCTCTCTCTCTCTCTCTCTCTTCTCTCTCTCTCTCTCTCTCTCTCTCTCTCTCTCTCTCTCTCTCTCTCTCTCTCTCTCTCTCTCTCTCTCTCTCTCTCTCTCTCATTTGTTCGCTCGCTCTTTCTCTGTCTCTGGCAATGGTCAAGAAGTTTACCTCTTAAAGTCCAGAGGAAAAGAAAGCTAAAGGCAAAAGTTTGATGGGGATTCTCGTCCTCTCTCCCTCTCTCTCTCTCTCTCTCTCTAATTCTCTTTCTCTTGCTCTGTCTCTCTCTCTAATTCTCTTTTCTTGATCTCTTTCACTGTCCTGCTTTTTCCCTTATCCTCTCTCTCTCTTGCTCTCGCTTTCATTCTCTCTTGCTTTCTCTCTCTGCTCTCTCTCTCTTGCTCTCATTCTCTCTCTCATCTCTTGCTCTCCTCTCTCTCTCTCTCTCTCTCTCTTTCTCTCTTCTCTCCTCTCTCTTTCTCTTCTCTCTCTCTCTTCTCTCTCTCTCTCTCTCTCTCTCTCTTCTCTCTTCTCTCTCTCTCTCTCTCTCTCTCTCTATCTATCTATCTAATCTATCTATCTATCTCCCTCCCTCTCTCAATCAATCAATTAAGATTATTAAGAATAATCTTGCTTCATCAAAATATATCCAATAATATTTTTTCCGCGTCTCCCACAGTTACATAAGCCTGAATGATCTATCCCAGTCTTAAATCCTTCCTTATAAATCAAATCATTATCCTAATCCTAATTAAGACGATTAATCTAGCATTTTTTTAAGTTGGATAATCAGCAAAGTGCGTAAGAGCAAAGGAGATTACGATTTTGGTATCAGTTCACCCTAATGATATTCATAAAGGGATAAATTATGGTAGCAAGGTTCATGAAGGTAGCAACAACAGTGATGATAATGATGATTATGATAGGAATAATAATGATGATATTAATGACGATGATGATAAGGATTATGACGATGATGATTAACGTAATAGGAATAATTCTTCTATACATAATTTCGCGTTCTTTAAATTTCTTACAATTTCCGTATCAAATTGACCCTTGTGTGTCTTTCTACCCCCTCCCAGTTCCTCACTCCCTTTCTCCCCTCCTTCCTTCCTCTCCTCCTCTTCCCTTCCTTCCCCTTCGTCTCCCTTCTCTCCTCCCTTCCTTCCTTCCTCCTTCTCCTTCCCTTCCTTCCTCTCCTTTCTCTCTCTCCTTCCTTCCTTCCTCTCTCCCCTCCTCTTCCTCTCCTCTCCCCCTTTCCTTCCTCTCCTCTTCCTCCTCCCTCCCCTCCCTCTCTCTCTCTCTCTCTCTCTCCCTCTCTCTCTTCTCTCTCTCTCTCTCTCTCTCTCTCCCTCTCTCTCTCTCTTTATCCCTCCCTCTCTCTCCTCTCTCTATCCCTCTCTCTCTCTCCCTTGCTTCTCCCACCCTTCTCCCTCTCCCTCCCTCTCTCCCTGTAGTTTCCCTGACTTCAGACCGCCACCAAAACTTACGTCGTAATATACTCTTCTCAGGGAGTCTGACCTCTGATGACCTCGAACTTCCGGTGAGGTTTTGGGAGGTCGAGAGTCTTAAGGAATTTCGCAGGAAGTGTATTTCTCAGTGCCAGGTGACCCGTTGTCCGTGAGAAGACTGGGGAAAGAAAAGTTTTGTGTTTTTTTTTTTTCTCTCTCTCTCTCTCTTCTGTTAATTTTTTTTCTATGTTTTTTAGGACATTTTTTGTCTTTCTTTCTTTTTTTTCTTATTTCATTTCATTTTGTTGTATCTACCGTAAGTTCTTCTTCGCTTGCTTTTTCCTTTTTTTGGGGGGGGGCGAGGGGAGGGATTAGTTTTTACTTTTATACGTTATATAATTACTTTTATCTAAATCTTTGAGGATCAATCACGATTAGTGGCAGTTTTTATCTATTTATTTATTTATTCTTTAATTCTCAAACGAGGTGGTATAATAACATAGTTAAAAAGCATGTACTGTGTGTGTATAGTAAGGTAGAGAAAATGTATTCACAAAGTTAAATGAATCGCCAGGGCAACAGTTTTGAAATCCTCTTGGATTTTATCTACGGGTTGAATGTGAACTGTCTGGATATGAGATGGAGTTACTGTAAACGGTGAGTAATAACAATATATATATGTAATGTATATATATATATATATATATATATATATATATATAATATATATTATATATATATATATATATATGTATGTATATATTTCACACACCACACACACACATATATATATACATGTAGAAAAGGTATGAATGAGACTGGATATCTTCACAATACAAGAGACGTATTTGACCGGTTTCGACGTCTTCGTCAGAAATACATGTATTTCTGACGAAGACGTAATCGAAACCGGTCAAATACATCTCTTGTATTGTGAAGATATCCAGTCTCATTCATACCTTTTCTACATTTGTCAAAATGGATACGGTTCATATATAAGCATTGTGTGTGTGTGTTGTTTCTAGCCTGTCCTCTCATCAAATAAAAGTATAAGGAAAAAATATCAGAAAAAAGCCTACTCCCAGCTGGGACCCGGAAGCTCTCCCGGCGGTCGGTGGGCCTATAAACGGTATAGATTATTCTTCTGATGCGACTGAACCGCCGCCGATGAATGTTTCATGCCTCGCTCCGTCGTCGTGTTTGAGGAGGAAAGCTGGTATGTCGGAACGCTTATGTAGGGGCGTATGTAAACACGCATTTACATACAAGTACATATATGTTGTATTGTGAGTGTGTGTTGTGTATACATACGTACACACACACACACAAACCACATACCTACATGTGTTTATATAGTCATACATGTGTGTGTGTGTGTGTGTGTGTGTGTGTGTGTGTGTGTGTGTGTGTGTGTGTGTGTGTGGTGTGTGTGTGTGTGTGTGTGTGTGTGTTGTGTGTTGTGTTGTTGTGTGTGTGTGTGTGGTGTGTGTGTGTTGTGGTGTCCATACCCTGCTGACATAGTCTAATTAATTGTTATTCTCTTATCAAATCTTATAATGTAACCTAAGGACATACTATCCATTAAACACTGTTTTCGTCTAATCGCATATCCGTTTCATTATCAGTACATAATCATTAGTAATATAATTAGCCTGATTTCCCATATCACCGATTAACGAAATCACATTTTATCTTTGTAATCAACATTATCATTAATCGGAGTGATTATAAGCGATCAGTAATTTAGGGTTTACTAAATTATCTGGTTTCATTATAATTTTCTCAAGAACTAAAGATTACATTTTGAGAATCAGTCAGTATTTCCCTCAATACTTTAAGCATGTATACACTATATGGTATCAGCGTATAGGCATACACATGACTTCAATAAGATTTATAAAAAAAAAAAAACACATATATGGAATGGCAATAAAGATTTATTAAAAAAAAACATATATGGAATGGAATTTGTTTTAATACAATAATCACGTCTTCTAGTCCTAATTAGCTTCAATTCTAGCTAAAGCAAGGACGCAAGCACAGCAAGCAAAGTCGCTGATACCTCCCCCCCCCCCATGTAATTATGAGCCGCCGACCCCCCCCCTCCTCCTCCCCCCTTTCCCACAACCCGGCGCAATCATGTCTATTTCCGCCTTGGCCCTTTAGTCCACCTTTTCTTTCTCTTTCCTTTTCCTTTCCCTTTCCCCCCCTCTTCCCTCTTCCTGTCCCATTTCCCCTTTTCCCTAACTTCTCACTCTAGTTTCTTTTCCTTCCTTGTTTCCTTTCCCAATCCCCAGTCTCCCTTCATGTTGCCCTCACAGTCCCCCTCCCTCAATCCATTGTCCCCCTCTTAATCTCCATCCCCCAATCCCCTCCCTTATTTTTTCTTTCACCTTGACCCCTTCCTCCTTGTCCTTCTAAACCCATTCATCTTACTCTTTCCCTAATTCTCCTTCTTTCTGCCTACCTCCTTCAAGCTCCTCCCACTACCCCCTCTTCTTTCTCACCTACTCCCCCACCCCTTCCTTTTTCTCAACCCACTCCCATCCTCTTTTTACCCATTCCCTCTATTTCCCCACATCTTCCCTTTCCTCCCCCCGTTCCCTTGCCCCCACCCCCTCTTCTTTACCCATTCCCTCAATTCCTCAATCTTCCCATTTCCCCCGTTCCATAGCCCCTCCCACCCCCCCTCTTCTTTACCCATTCCCTCAATTCCCCAATCTTCCCTTTCCTCCCCCCCCCCCCCTTCCCCTTCCCCAACCCTCCAAAACCACGCGATTCGTTCCAAATCTGGTCCAATCAGGTATCGTGTTAGCATGAGTCACCGCTTAGCCTAATTGTACCTTGTTCCGCGGAAGTGCTGTTCGCTGGAGACCTTGTTAATGGCCGCCGCTGCCCCTTCCGCGCCAGCCCTCGCGGTCGCTGACGAGCTCCCACGCTCAGCTGTGCTTACGTGGGCGTCCGTTGCGTTTCTTCTCATGTTTGTTTGTTGTGGTTTTGGTTTTGTTAAAATTTGTTTTTAGCTGTTTGGTGTATGTGTGTTTCGTGTTCATTCGTGAGTTTGTTCCCGTATCGGTTTTGGTGTTTATACGACATGGAGTCAGTGGCTATGTTTGTTTAACTGTATTTTTTAGTGTATTTAGATATCTATCTGTCTTTGAGTATTCATTTATTTGTTTTTTCTACTATCTATGCCTGCGTGTACCCACTATGCATGTATGTATGTAGGTATGCGTGTGCGTGTCCAAGCAAGCAAACATATTTACATGCATGTATGTATGTATTCACGCAACCATGTAGGCTTATGCACATACCTACCTGTCTCTCAATCCGCTCATACCTACACTCCTATCAATTCTTCAGTCTATGCTAAGTCCCTTTTCCACGCCCCGCCCAGCTTTTCCACGCCCCGCCAGCTTTCCACGCCCCGCCCAGCTTGCCACGCCCTCCACTTTCCCACGCCCCGCCCAGCTTTCATTTCCAACGCCCCGCCCAGCTTTCCACGCCCCGCCCAGCTTTCCACGCCCCGCCCAGCTTTCCACGCCCGAGCTTTCCACGCCCCGCCCAGCTTTCCACGCCCCGCCCAGCTGCCCGCCCAGCTTTCCACGCCCCGCCCAGACGCCCGCCCAGCTTTCCACGCCCCGCCCAGCTTTCTACGCCCGCCCAGCTTTCCACGCCCGCCCAGCTTTCCACGCCCCGCCCAGCTGGAGCTGTTCTGGAAAGCGGGGGTTTCACAGAGAGCTTTGTGTACTGTTTGCAGCGGAGAGCCGAGGCGCCGAGTGTGAAGGCTGGTGTAGCTTACCTACGCGTGTTATTTGCTCGCTTGTGTGTGGAACGAATAGGCTTGTGTTCTCTTCAGGGGAGGGAGGGAAATGTTATTCAAGAGGAAATAAAAAAATAAAAAAAATGTTTCAATTTTTATATTCGCTCTGTTTCCTTGTTTATCAGTCTCCTTTTACCTTGATTTTTTTCCCAGTTATTTCTTTAATCTTATCCCCTTAAAAAAAAAAAAAAAAAAAAACGTTTGTATAGGGCAGTAAACGTTCCAAATAGTTTAAACAGTGAGAAAACGTTGCAGTTTTTTTGTGTACGAAT
>NW_020872490.1:201946-216946 GCF_003789085.1 Penaeus vannamei
TTTTTATCTGGTTGTCTATCTTTCTGTCCATCTATGTCTTGTCTATTCTGTCTGACAATATATCTATCAAGTCAGTTAGCAAGCTATCTCCCTTTCTCTCTCTCTCTCTCCCTCTCTCTCTCTCTCTCTCTCTCTCTCTCTCTCTCTCTCTCTCCTCTCTCTCTCTCTCTCTCTCTCTCTCTCTCTCTCTCTCTCTCTCTCTCTCTCTCTCTCTCTCTCCTCCATCCTGGCTAAGTCCATCCTCTGTCCGACTTGCATCTTAGGATTTTCTTCTTATCTCTTTCCTCTGGCCCCTTTTTCTTTCCTTCCTTCCTTCTAAATCCTCTTTCCCTCTTTCCTGTTCGGTCCTTTCTCTCGCTTCTTTCCTTTCTCTCTTTCTTCTCAACCCCTTCTTCTTCTATCTTTCCTTGTACACCCTTCCTCTTCCCTCTTCCCTCCCTCCCCTTCTTCCCTCCTCCCTTTGCTTTTCCTCCCTTCCCTTTCATTCTGTTTTCCCTACACCTCCCCCCTCCAATTTCTTCCCTCCTTCTCTCCTTCTCCATATCTCCTTATTCCTCCCTTCTTTCTTCATTCCCTTTTACTTCAATTTGTGTCTGGCTCTCGGTCTCTTTCGTTCTTTAATCTTTCTACTTTGAAAATATAGTTGAAGTATTTTTATTATCTCTTGTGTCTTTTATTTATCTTCTTTTGTATATACTTGTATGTATACGTTCCATGTCTTTTCTGCCTAGTTTTGTTTTATTATATGTGTTTTTATTATTTGTTGTGTAAATCTTTGTTTTTATTTGATTATTCTATGTTTCTTTTTCATACTGAAACATTTTGTTTTCCAACCTTATCCATTGCTTTTCCATAAGTTTTTTTTGTTATTCTTGTCAGTATTTTTTGTTTGATTATTTCAGTCTTTTATCCTTTTAGTCCTTACAGTTTTATCTTTCAGTCTTTCATGTATCTGTCACACAACCCAATTTGGTTCAAGATACACAATGACATGTCAAGTTCACATTCAAACCTATTTCCAACCTAAAACTATTCCACCCAACACACTGTCAGTATAACGCACTTTCACCGCCGTATGGGTTCAGTTTGACGCATTTTTCATCCGAACACAATATCAGTCTAAGACAATTTCACTGTTATTGTTTCAGTCTGACGCAGCTTCACACTAACACAGTTTCAGTCTAACACACTGTCTCCCTATATACAGTTTCAGTCTAACACTGTCACCCTAATAAAGTTTCAGTCAAACACACTGTCATCCTAATATATTTTCAGTTTAGCACACTTTCGCCCCAACACAATGTCAGTTTAATACACTGTCACCCTATATACAGTTTCAAACACACTGTCACCCTTTACTATTTTCAGTCTAACACACTGTCACCCTATTACAGTTTCAGTTTAGCACACTTTCGCCCCAACACAATGTCAGTTTAATACAGTTTCGCCCCAACGGAGTGTCCGTCTAACACACTTTCACCCTAATACAGTTCCACCCTAGCACGCTCTCAGCCTAATACATTCCCAGCCGAATACAACCCCCACCCCCACCCCACCCCACCCCACCCCGCCCACCCAGAGTCTAATCGAAAGCCCAGGGCCATTAGAATCCCAAACACTATACATACACTGAACCGCCCTGCAGTTCCCATTCCTTTACCCCCCGTTTCCCCTCTCTCGTTTTTCCCCTCTTCCTCTCTCCCCTTCTTCCCCCCCCCCCCACCCCTCTCCCCTGCCTCCCTCCTCTTTTCCGCCTGTTACATCGGGAATGCCCAACATTGGTCGCATTCCACTGTGACGTCACCGTGGAGGGGGCGGGAGGGGAAAGAGGGAAAGAGGGGAGAGGGAAGAGGGGGAGAGGGGAGAGGGAGAAGAGACGAGGGGAGAGACTCTATAAAAGCTAAAGTGAGAGGCGCCCATCTATTATGTCAGGGCGTATTTGTTTGTTTTGCGTTGCGTTTGTGGGCGGTCTTTCGTTTGCGTTTTTGTTTATTATTATTTTTCGGTTTTATTGCTCTCTCTTTTTTTTAATTGTCTTTTTTTTCATTCATCAGTGTCAATCTATCTGCGTATATATTTTTTTTATCTGTGTTATCCAACAAACTATAAAAATATCTAGTTAAAAAAATGGAAACCGCAAATAGCATCACAGACAGCACGTCATCTCCCCTCCACCCACCCCACCCCACCCCTCACCCCGCCCATAACACGCGCTCTAGCACACCACACAACCCCCACCCTACCCACCCC
Source organism: Penaeus vannamei (assembly GCF_003789085.1). NCBI lineage: Eukaryota > Metazoa > Arthropoda > Malacostraca > Decapoda > Penaeidae > Penaeus > Penaeus vannamei. The sequence goes on from NW_020872490.1 coordinate 204,197, forward strand.
ACCCCACCAAAAAAAAAAAAAAAAAAAAAAAAAAAAAACTATCACAACACAGAAACACGGCGATGATAAAGAGATAAAGAAAGAGAGGAATAAATCAATGACAAAAGCCGAGAATCCCGAGAGAATAAGAGCCGCTCGGGAGATAGCACCTCCGGGATTCCTCGAGATCTATAAATCACGATTATCGACATCTCCATTTGCGTCACAATTACATAGTTTCACATGAATACATGACGAGAGCATGATGGATCGCGTCGGCAACTTGGGATGGATTGTGAGGGATGTGCGGGAGGGAAGGAAAGAGGGGAGGGAAGGAGGGAGGAAGGAAGGAGGGAAGAGGGGAGGAAGGAGGGAAGGAGGAGAGGGAGGAAGGAGAAAAGGGGGGAGGGAGCAAGGGAGGAAGGAAGGAGGGAAGGAGGGGGAGGAGGGGAGGAGGGAGGGAGGAAGGAATGAGAAGAAGGGTGGGAAGGAGGGGAGTGAAAGAGGAGAAGGGGGGTGGGAGGAAGGAGGAATGAAGGAGGGAAGGAGGGGAGGGAGGAAGAATGAGGGAGAGAAGAAGGGTGGGAAGGAGGGGAGTGAAAGAGGAGAAAAGGAGGGAGGAGAAGGGAGGGAAGAGAAGGAATGAGGGAAGGAAGGAGGGGGAGGGGAAAGAGGAAAAGGAAAGGGGGAGGGAAAGAAGAAAGAGGGAAGGTGGATTGAGGGAGGGAGGGAGGAATGTGGGAGAGAAGGAGGGAGGAGGAGGAAGGGGGGAAAGGAGAAGAACTGAGAGAGAGGAGGGAAGGAGAAAGTAAAAGAGGGAGGAAGAAGTGAAAGGGGAAGAAGACAGACAAGCAAACAGAAAAAAAAAAAAAACAGACAGACAGACAGAAAGACATTCTGTACACATATATCCGTACGTCTGTTTTCCGTAATAGCAAGTTCGTCCGTGTACTTGTGTGCGTCTGCCTGTGTTTACCGTCCCTAAGCCCCTGTTCTTGTGGCAGCATTTTCCTCTCTGTTATTTCAGAGTACACCGAAACCTCACTCGCTCAGGTCGTAACACCTTCGACAAAATGTGACACTTCCGCTGACATGGATTTCTACTCGTGGCTGCGCATGTGGTGGCTCTCTGGGCGCTGGAGAGAGAGGGAGAAGGAGAGAGAGGGAGGAGGAAGAGGGAGAGGGAGAAGGGAGAAGGGAGAGGGAGGAGAGGGAAGAGGGGAGAGGGAAGAGGAGAGGGGGAGGAGAGAAGAGGAGAGAGAGAGAGAGAGAGAGAGAGGAGAAGAGAGAGAGAGAGAGAGAGAGAGAAGAGAGAGAGAGAGAGAGAGGGGAGGGGAGAAGAGGAGAGGGGGGAGAGAGAGGGAGAAAGGGAGGAGAGGGGAGGGAGGAGAGAGAGAAGAGAGAGAGAGAGAGAGAGAGAGAGAGAGAGAGAGAGAGAGAGAACCAGTAGAGACAGAGACGAGAACAGAGACAGAGACAGAAGACAGGAACGAGACAGAGACAGAGACAGAGACAGAGACGAGACAAGAGAACAGAGAGGAACAGAGCGAGACAGAGACTGAGGACAGGAGAACAAGGACAGAGACAGAGAACAGAGACAGAGAGTACAGAGACAGAGACGAGACAGTAGACAGACAGAGGGAGAGAAAGACAAACAGACAGCCAGAAAGAGGAGACAGCGGCTCTTGGGCAACCGCCGCTGTCTGCGCTTCTGTTGCGCTGAATTCCTATTTTGCTGAATCTTCTGGAGTAATTATAACATGGAGACCCGAACCTCGCGTTGTATAAGCCAGCCACTGTTAGCTTTCAATTGTTGCGAATGTTATTATAAGCTTACACATATATACGCGCACTTACTGTCTGTGTTGCCGTGTTGAATCGCGTCTGCTGTTGCCTTTGTTAAGCTGTTGTTTGCCGGTTATGAAGCTTGTGTTGTTATTGTTAAGCTGTTGCTCGGCTTTCATTGCCGTTGATAGGTTGTTATTAAAATGTTGTTGTTCCCGCTGAGATGTTGCCGTTATTACGCTCTGTTGTTGAGAAGCTGTTGTTTAGCTAGCTTCTTGTTGACAGTCTATTGCCCTGCTGTAAAATACGTTTTTTTTCAGCTTTTAACCTATCACAGTTATTGTCCGTCTATTTCTCTGCTGCTGTCAGGCTTTGTTTATACCTGCATTTGCCTCTGTTAAGCCGTTGTCGTTGCTGTCAAACTATTTAAGTTCCTGGAAAGCAGCTGTTACCGTTAAGTCGTCCAGCTGGCAGTGGAGCGGCTGCCGGGCTTGCCTCCCCAACAGCGGTCACCTTCATAAACTCTGGACATTAAGTCTTATTTTTATACTGCGAGTGTGTGCGCTGGCCAGAGTTTCTCATGCTACCTTTTGTCGTATTAATTACTGCATGTTGGAAGAGAGGGGAAAGAGGGGAAACAGAGGAAAGGTGGGGAGAGTGGGAGGAGGGAAAGAGAAAGAAGATAGGAGAGGAGAGGGAGTGGGAGAAGAGAGAGGGGGGGAAGGAGAGGGAGAGGCGGAGGGAGAGGGAGAGGGAGAGGGAGGAGAGGGAGAGGGAGAGGGAGAGGAGGGAGAGGGAGGAGGGGAGAGGGAGAGGGAGAGGGAGAGGAGAGGGGAGGAGAGGGAGAGGGATGGGAAGAGGGAGAAAGAGAGAGAGAGAGAGAGAAGAGAGAGAAGAGAGAGAGAAGAGAGAGAGAGAGAGAGGAGAGAGAGAGAGGAGAAGAGAGAAGGAGAAGAGAGAGAGAGAGAGAGAGACAGACAGACAGACAGACAGACAGAGAGAGAACACACAACACCACAAGCACAACAGACAGATAAACAGAGAAAAGGAGAAAAGAGAGAAAGAGAGAGGGGAAGAGGGGATCGAGTATATCATAACAGATGGAAGAGAGGCGAGGAGGGGAAAGGAATAGCTGAGGGGAGATAAAGCAAAGGGAAGGAAGTAGTTAGAAAGGCAAAGACAAGGAGGGAGATAAGGGTGACAAGGGCGAACCAGAAAGGGAAAAAAGGGGGAGAAGAACGGATGAGAAAATAGATGAAAGGGGAGATGAAAATAGAAATTGAAATGGGGAGACGGAGAAAGATATTAAAAGTACGAGAAATTAAAGGAAGAGGAACACAGAGGATACAAACAAGGTAGGGAAGAAAGAGGGAAAGATAACAGGAGAGAGAGAGAGAGAGAGAGAGAGAGAGAGAGAGAGAGAGAGAGATAGAGAGAGAGAGAGAGAGAGAGAGAGGAGAGAGAGAAGAGAGAGAGAGAAAGAGAGAGAGAGACAAAGAGGCAGAGCCAGAGAAACAGAGACAGAGAGAACAGAGACAGAGCCAGAGACAGAGAGACAGAGCCAGAGAGACAGAGACAGACAGAGAAGACAGAGACAGAGACAGAGCAGAGAACATAGAACAAGAAAAACAGAGACAGATAGACAGACAGAGAGAAACAGAAAAAAAAAAGAAAGAGAGAAAGACAGATAGACAGACAGAGAAAACAGAAACAAAAAACAAAAGAAAGAGAGAAAGACAGACACACAAAAGCAGACAGACAGAAAAGCGAGGGGCGAGTAACCCGAAACAACCACCGCAGAGTGACGCAGCGGACGCCAGGAAATCACAGCCCAGGTACTCGAGACGCCGTCGTACCTGTCGCGGCCCCTGGCGTCGTCTGCGGAACCCGTCTTGAAGGAGCTGACAGGCAGGGGCTCGCTCTCGTCGCTCTCTTGAAGATGGCGGACTCGTTTCTTCGTTTTTTTTTTTTTTTTTTTTTTTTTTTTTTTTTTTTTTTTTTTTTTTTTTGATTTGATTACATGAGGAAAATTGTGAACTCGTTTCTTCGTTTTGTTTTTTTTGTTTTTTTTTTTATGTTTGGATTTGATTACATGTTGAGGTAAATTATGATTTTTTCCTAACACGCACTCATTTTTTTATTATTATCCTTAAAACATTTTTTTTTTATTATGATTATTATTATTTCTCTCTATTATTATCCTTAAAGCACTTTTTCCTATGTTACTCATTCTTTATTTATTTTCGATGTTTGGGCTTGATTAGATGTGAGGAACAACTTATTAATGCATTTTTTCCGTAAAATGTAATCGTTTCTTCGTTATTTTTTTCGATCTTAGGGTTCATTAGATGTTGAGGAAAAATTATTAAAGTATTTTTTCGTAACATGTACTCATGTCTTCGTCATTTTTTCGATGTTCGGATTTGATTGCATGTTGAGGAAAATTATTATTTTTCCCTAACACACACTCATTTCTCTATTATTATCCTTAAGCATTTTTTCCTATGTACTCATTCTTTATTTAATTTTTCGATGTTTGGATTCATTAGATGTTGAGGAAAAATCATTAAAAAGTATTTTTTTTCATATGTACTCATTTCTTTATCATTTTTTTCGCTGCTCGGATTTGATTTGATGTCTAGGAAAAAAAATTTTTTCCTAAATGTACGCGTTTCTTTAGCATTTTTTTTTCGATGTTCGGGTTCATAAGATGTTAAGGAAAAATATTAAATCTTTTTTTCTTAATTTCTTTAATTTTTATTATTATTTTATATATTTATTATTATATATTTTATTATTTAATCCCATTTCTTTATCATTTTTCGATGTTCGGATGCATTAGATGTTGAGGAAGATTATCAAAGCATTTTTTTCTAATATGTACTTATTTCTTTATTCATTATTCTCGATGTGCGGATATGATTAGATGTTGAGGAAAAAATATTAAAGTATTTTTTCCTAACATGTACTCTCATTACTCTGTCATTTTTTTCGCTATTGGATTTGATTTGATGAAGGAAAAATTATCAAAACATTTTTTTTTTCTTCTGAAACATACTCATTTCCTTATCATTATTTCGATGTTCGGATTTGATTAGAAGAGAAAAATATTAAAACATTTTTTTTTTTCTTCTTAAAACATACTCATTTCCTTATAATTATTTCGATGTTCGGATTTGATTAGATATTGAAAAAATATTAAAAACATTTTTCCTAACATGTGCACTCACTTCTTTATCATTTTTCGATCTTTGGATCTGATTCGATTTCGAGCAAAGGAACGATGAAGAAAACAGTCCTGGAATTAATCCGCCAAAGAATGCGATTTCTTATAATTAATCCTTTCCTTTTAAACCACGATTGCAAGATTCAAAAGCAAGAATGAAAGCGTAGCGACGAGCAGCGTGCGTGACCCAAGACTAAGACCAAACACGGGGCTTTCCGGCTATGATAAGAAATCTATATCACACTCGCGGGAGTTTTATTAAGTTATCTTCCGGAAATGAAGGTGATATTGAATTACGGCTGATTTATGATTTTTTCCCCCGGGCGATCGAGCGCCGGTTTATAATGCGAGCGAGTGTGCGAGGCAAGAATTGGGACTTCCTTGTTCCAGTATGTATATGTATATGTATATATGTATATATATATATATATAATATTATATAATATATAATATATATTATGTATATATACATATATATATATATAGTATATGCGTGTGTGTGTGTGTGTGTGTGTGTGTGTGTGTGTGTGTGTGGGTGTGGTATTTGTATGTGTGTGTGTGTGTGTGTGTGGTGTGTGTGTGTGTGTGTGTGTGTGTGTGTGTGTGTGTATGATATTAGATAGAATGGAATAATGAATTATGAATATTTATATAAACATAATTTATATACATATATTCAATTTATATGTAAACACGTTTTTGTGTGCGTGTGTGGTGTTGTATGCGTGTGTTGATGTGTATATATATGTATACATCATACATACATACACGTACACACACACACACACACACACACACACACACACACACACACACACACACACCACACACCACACACACAACAACACACACACACACACACACATATATATATATATACATATATATATATATATATATATATATATATAATATATATAATATATATAATATATATATACACACACACATATACACACACATCTATGTATATATCTGTGTCTTTGTGTATACGTGCATGTATTCAATCACCCATCATCGCTGCTTTATCCGCGTGTCACTAACCCTCCCTTTCTCTTCCAGGTAAGTACCCAGCTCGCCAGGTGACAGAGGGGGCGGAGCCAAGGCCGTAAGTACGTTTCCCTCTGAATAATTGAGCGTCAAATACCTAACCCACATTCAGTACTTCCGCCTTTCCTGGTCCCCCATGCCCTATTGTCTGCTCTTTTCCTTTCCTTTGTTTTCCTGTTTTGTTTTTCCTTTATTCTGGTGGGGATCTTGTAGTTTCTTGCCTAATTCCTTGTATCTATTTCCATTTTTTTTAAATTCTATGGCCCCCTCCTCTTTCTCCCTTCCCATATCTCTTTGTTTTTTCCGCCTCATTTTTTTCCTATACCTCCTATTTCTCTATATTTTCTCTCATTTTCCTCCTCCTATTTCTCTCTATTTCCCTTCCTCATTTCTTCTCTCCTTCCCAGCTTCCTTTGCTCTCCCACTTTTTCCTCTCCTCCTTCTTCTTCTTCTTCTTCTTCTCTTCTCCTCTTCTTCTCTTCTTCTTTACTGTCTTTCTTCATCTTCTCTTCTTCTTCCTCTTCTCTTCTCTTCTTCTTCTTTCTTCTCCTCCTCTCCTCTTCTTCTCTTCTTCCTCCCTCCTCCTCCTCCTCCCTCCTCCCGTCCTCCTCCTCCTCGTCCTATTTTCTCTCTTCCGCTCTTCGCATCCCTCTCTCCTTCCGTTATTCCCTCCCCTTTCCAATGCCTCGAAATTTTGCTAAGTCAATTTTGGTTTGTTTCGCGATGGGTCAACTGCCTTTGTCGCTTTTCTTTGTCAGGGGCCGCAGTGTGTTTGTTTTTACCCATTTAGCCTCTGACTGATGCTTCGTCATTTGCATGTATGTGAGGAAAATTGTCCTTCTCCCTGTGTGGCCATTTATCTTTGCTGCGAAAATGCGTCGGTTTTGGGGGATTTATCTGTTTTGTTTTTTTGTTTTGTTTTTTTCGAGGATACAGTGTAGGTACTAATGTGTGGGGGGTGGGGGGGGGGGGGGGTGGGGGGGTGTGTGGTGTGTGTGTGTGTGTGTGTGTGTGTGTGTGTGTGTGTGTGTGTGTGTGTGTGTGTGTGTGTGTGTGTGTGTGTGGTGTGTGTGTGTGTGTGTGTGTGTGTGAGAGAGTGAGTGAGTGAGTGAAATTCGTGAGTTGTGACTGTGGTGTGTGTACGTTCATTCATTCTACGTGTATGTCTTCGTGTCATCTCCATACACAGGCGCCAGAGAGCCGCATTCGTAACCGCGTTCGCATACCCCCCCCCCCCCCGGTGCAGCCAGAGAAATGCGAACCCACAGACAAACCGATAAAGCTTCTCGCTTCCTCGAAACGCCAAACCGAGGAAGGAGCAAACAGGGATAGATACCAACGATCAAGAAGAAGGATAGATCGATGAAGAAGAGAAGGCAAGAAATTCCGAAAGAATAAAAGCACTTTTGAATATCTTCAAACTCCAGTGTTACCAACGGCATCTTCTTGAGGCGGCCGACGCTTGCCTCGATGACTGCATTTTCGTCCTCGTTGGCAACGGTGATAAAAGTGACGCTGGCTGGTTTATCGTCAAGAATTTGTCACGGAGAGTAAATAGATTTCTGCGTGAGAGATCGAAGTAAAATCAAAAAGTAAATCAAGGCGATGTTTTGTGTGGTCTGCGTTTCTTTTCTTTCTTCTTTTTATTTCCTTTCTTTCCTTCTCTATTTTTCTTTTTTCTTTCTTTCACCTTCTTCTCTTTTCCTTCTTCTTTCTCTTTTCCCTTCCCCCTCCTCTCTTTCTCCTCCTACTCCTTCTTTTCCTTCTCCTTATCCTTCACTTTCTCTTTCTCCTTCCCCTCCCCCTTCACTCTCCTTCTCCTCCTTCTCCTTCTCCTTCTCCTCTCCTTCTCTCCTCCTCTCCTTCTTCTCCTCCTCCTTCTCCTCCTCTCCTCTTCTCCTCCTCCTTCTCCTACCTCCTCTCCTCCTCTCTCTCCTCTTCCTTCTTCTCCTTTCCCCTCTTCTCTCCTCCTTCTTCTCCTCTTCTTCTTCTCATTCTTTAATGAAAACGAACACCAAAAGATCTCAAGAAAATCGGAATCTTTGAAGGGGAAACTGATGTATTTCGGAAAAAGGATAATTTTTCTTCTGCGGACTAAAATTTGCAGTTGCTCTCTCGTGTCTCTCTTGAATTCATGTTAACACAAGCGCCTTCTTTTGTGTGTGTGTGTGCGTGTGTGTGTGTGTGTGTGTGTGTGTGTGTGTTGTGTGTGTGTGTGTGTGTGTGTGTGTGTGTGTGTGTGTGTGTGTGTGTGTGTGTGTGTGTGTGTGTGTGTGTGTGTGTGTGTGTGTGTGTGTGTGCGTGTGTGTGTGTGTGTGTGTGTGTGTGTGTGTGTGTGTGTGTGTGTGTGCGTGTGACTAAAAAATTCCAACTCACCCATACACGAACATACACAGACATACATGTACAACATGTCCCCAACCAACTTACCCCCCACCCCGCCACCGCGCTCCACATACACAGGGATAAAAAAAATGTTAATAAAAAGAGAGAGAAAAACAGAACCCAGCATTTCCTTTCATTCCTGCGGCAAGATTTTCCTCATTTAACCTCTCTCTCTCTCTCTTCTCTCCTCTCTCTCTCTCCTCTTCTCTCTCTCTCTCCTCTCTCTCTCTCTCTCTCTCTCTCTCTCTCTCTCTCTCTATCTCTCTCCTCTCGTCCTCTCTCTCTTTCTTTCTTTCATTAATCTATTTCTCTCTCTTTCTCTCATTCACTCACACACTCATTCTCACTTCACTCTAAATCTCTTTCCCTCCCTCCCTCCCTCCCTCCCTCCCTTCCCCATCCTTCCTTTTTCCTCCAACCTCCCCTTCTCTCTCTCCCACCCTCCTCCTCCCCCCTCCTTCCCTCCTTCCCTCTCCCTCCCACGCTCCCTCTCACCGCCTCTCCCCACTCTCCCTCTCTCCCTCCTTCTATGGCGTCCTTCCTCGGCCGGCCATTACCCTGTCCTGCAAGAATGAAATAAAACCTTGTGCACTCGAGGTCATGTGCGCGACCTAGCTTCGGTGACGTCATAAAAGGAGGCAGGGAGGATGGGGAGAGGATGGGGAGGAAGGAGAGGGGAAGGTGGGGAGTAGGAGGGTGGGTGGAGGAGATGAGGAGAAGGGGGGAGGGGAGAGTGGGGGGGAGGAAGATGAGGAGAAGGTGGGAGGAGGGAGAGGAGGGAAGATGGGAGGAAGATGAGAAGGTGGGGAATAGGAAGAATGGGAGGGAGAGGAGGAGGGGGAGGGAGAAGAGGAGGAAGTAGGAGGAGGAAAAGAGAGAGGAGGGGGGTAAGAGGAAGAAAAGGAGAGTAGGGAGGTTGGGGAGGCAGAAGAGGGAGGGGGGAAGAAGAAGAGGAGAAGGAGTGAAAGGAGATAGGTAGACGTGGGGGAATTGGAAGGAAAGAAGAGGAGAAGGTGGGGAGAACAGGAAATAGAGAGAGGAAGGAGAATGATGAGAATAAAGAGGAAGAGGGAGAGAAAAAAATAGAAAGAGAGTGGAGGATAAGGAGGAAGGAGGAATAGGAATGGGAGGAAGGAGAAGAAAATTGAATAAGACTAAGGAAGAACGGTTACACAAGGAAGGAGGAGGTAAGAACAAAAGAAAGGGAAAAAAAGAAAGTGAAAAGAAGGTAATCAAAACAAGAAAATAAGAAATCGCAAAGAAAGAGAACAGAAGCGAGGAGAACAGGAAGTGGAAATGTGAAGAAGGGAGATGAAACATAGTCGAAATAAAACGTCGAACTGAAGGAGAGAGGAAAGTTACGAAGCAAAATGGGAAGCGGGAGGGGGGGGGATAACGGAGGTGAGAATGAAAAGTTTCGCTAAAGAGGGGCATAGGAGGAAGGGAAGGGGATGGAGGTGTGGGTAAAGAAAACAGAATTAAAGGATGAGGGGAGAAAGAGAAGAGAAAATGTAAGAAAGGATGGAGGAGGAGAGAGAAAACGTAACTAAGAAAAGAGGGAGAAGGGGGGAGAGAAAGGAAGAATGTAATAAAAAAAAAATAAATAAATAAATGAGAAAACAGTATATGGTGGAAGCAACGAGAGGGAGAGAGATGAAGAGAAAAGAGAGAGAAGAGAAAAAAAGAAGAGAAAGAGAAAGAGAAAAGAGAAAGAGAAAGAGAAAGAGAAAGAGAGAGAGAAAGAGAGAGGAGAGAGAGAGAGAGAAGAGAAAGAAGAAAGAGAAAGAGAAGAGAAGAGAAAGAGAAAGAGAAAGAGAAAGAGAAAGAGAAAGAGAAAGAGAGAGAGAGAGAGAGAGAGAAGAGAGAGAGAGAGAGAGAGAGAGAGAGAAAGAGAAAGAGAAGAGAGAGAAAGAGAAAGAGAAAGAGAAAGAGAAAAGAGAAAGAGAGAGAGAGAAGAGAGAGAAAGAGAAGAGAAAGAGAAAGAGAAAGAGAAGAGAAAGAGAAAGAGAAAGAAAAAGAGAAAGAGAAAGAGAAAGAAAGAGAAAGAGAGAGAGAATGTAAGGGGAGAGAGAGAGTCATTGTTCTAATGCTCGCCGGGGAGTCACATATGAAGGTTATATTTAACGAACACAACCCAAGAGGGAGAACTTGCCCGCCCCCCTTCCCCTCTCCCCCCATCCCCCACTCTCCCTCTTCCCTACTCTCTCCTCCTCTCCCCTCCACTTATTCTCCTCTTGCCTCCCCACTCCGCTTCTCGCTCTCCCCCCTGCTCTCTCCTCCCCCTGCCCTTTCCTACTCCACTCCTCTCCCCTCCCTATCTCCCTTTTCCTCTCCCCTCACCTTCCTCTCCCCTTTTACTCTCCCTCTCTCCTTCCCGTCCTTTACGCCTCACTCTTTATCCTCCTGTCCCTCTGCCCGTCCTACTCTCTACCCCCCCCCGCCGTCACCCCTGTCTCTCCCCTCTCTCTCCCCTCCCTTCTCTCCCCTCCTCTTCCCTTTCCCCACCCAATTCTCCCCCCCCCTCCCCTTCACCCCCTTCTCCTCCCCTGTCCGTCCTCCCTCTCTCCCCTCTATCCTCACCTTCACCCTCCCCCCCCACCTCCTCACCCCACGCCCGAAGCCGTTGTTCAGTTTGTTCGGTTAAAAGCGCAATTTTTCCGGATCAGTTGTTGTTTTCCTGTCCTCGTCGAGAAAAAGTTTTGGGAAGGAAGTCGGATATTATATCCTTAATATATTTTTTTTCTTCTTCTTCTTCCCTCCATTTTTTGTTGCAATTTTATTAAGTACATCTTCTATGTGATAAGGGGGAGAAGAAAACAGAATCGGGAAGCAGATGTGATGACAAGATTAGTTCTTGGTCAATTCAGCTATGACAGGATATGAAATACACACACACACACACACACACACACACACTCCCTCACCCCTCACCCCACCCAACCCCCATCACCCCCTCCACCCACTCCACCCACCCCCCATCACCCCCTACCCATCATCCCTACCCCTCACCCCCGCACCCCCGCCCAACACACACAAACCAAATCTAAATATCTAAACTAATAATAAGGACCAACTTTCCTGGCCATTTACAAAATGACGTATAATCCCAGACCTCTTAAAACAGAAGAACTTTGACGGGATATCCAGAGACTTATCCGTAACTTGGAGTCCGAACAGAAATTGTCGTGGCAGCGGCTTAGGGAAGGAGGGAAAGAAAGAGAGAAATACAGAGAGAGAATGAGGAAAAGAGAGAGAGAGAGAGAGAGAGAGAGAGAGAGAGAGAGAGAGAGAGAGAGAGAGAGAGAGAGAGAGAGAGAGAGAGAGAGAGAGAGAGAGAGAGAGAGAGAGAGAGAGAGAGAGAGAGAGAGAGAGAGAGAGAGAGAGAGAGAGAGAGAGAGAGAGAGAGAGAGAGAGAGAGAGAGAGAGAGAGAGAGAGATACAGAGACAGATAGAGAGACAGATAGAGAGCAGGAAAGAAAGAGAGAGGGAGAGGGAGAGAGAGAGAGAGAGAGAGAGAGAGAGAGAGAGAGAGAGAGAGAGAGAGAGAGAGAGAGAGAGAGAGAGAGAGAGAGAGAGAGAGAGAGAGAGAGAGAGAAGGAGAAAGAAGGAAGGAGAGACAGAGCGAAAGAGAGAGTGAAAGAAAGAGAAAAAGAAGAAGAAGAAAGAAGAGAGAGAAAGAGAGAGAGAGGAAGAAGGAAAGATGGAAAGAAAGAGAGAAAGAAGGAAAGAGTGAAAGAGAGAGAAGGAAAGAAAGAGAAAGAGAAAAAGAGGAAGAGGAAGGAAAGGAAGAGAGGGAAAAGAAAAAAAGAAAACGAGAAAAAATAGAGAAAAGAAAGAACAGAGAGAAAGAAGATCAAAGAAAAAAAGAAAGAGAAAAGGAGGAAGTAAGAGTATAGATTAAGATACATGATATTTTTATGTATGTATCCGAAAGTGGGTTATGTGTTTGCGTGTATGTAATTCTAGGCAAAGCGTGTGTGTGTGTGTGTGTGTGTGTGTTTATGTGTATGTCTATGTGCATGTGTATCTGTATCTGTATGTATACACTTACGTTCATTTGTACATCGATGTATGCGTATGTCCGTATGTATGCATGTGTATGTGCACATTCGCATGCATAAGCTACATATATGAAACAAACTTTCGAACAATTCTAAAAGGAAAAAGGAAAAGCAGTACGACATTAGACCATTACCCCCCCACCCCCCCCATCCTCACAACGCTGGCGGACGTACGTTATCCCCGGAGTAATCATGACTTCCTCAAAGCCAAGCCAGCGACGGTTTTTTCGGGGGAGGGGGGTGGGTGGAGAGGATGGGGAGGAC
>NW_020872490.1:226946-236946 GCF_003789085.1 Penaeus vannamei
ATATATATATATATATATATATATATTATATATATCATATGTACACATATACTATACACATATATATATATATATATATATATATATATATATATATATGTATATATATATATATATATATATATATATATATACCACATATGTAGATATATATATATATATATATAATATATATATATATATATATATATACATATACACCATATATATATATATATATATATATATCACATACACACACACGACCCCCCTTCCGCCGGCCCCACTCGTCCCCAACTTCCCCCTCCACTCTCACGGACCCCATTCTCTCCTCGGCCTCGAGGTCCTCCGACGGCCAGACAAGTTAGCTGCGTCTCGCTCCCTCGACTCCTGAATAAGGAATGCGACTTCGACCAGACGACGGGATCTCGGCCGGAGGGGGACTCGGGTGGGGAGGGTGGGGGGATGATGGTGGGGGGTGAGGTGGGGGAGAGGGGGAAGGTGAGTGAGGGTAAAGGGGGGGGGATCTGATGGGGGTGAGGGTGGGGGAGAGGGGGAAGGGGGGTGAGGGTGGGGGTGGGGGTGGGGGTGAGAGTGAAGGTGGGTGGGTGAGGCTGAAGTTGAAGGTGAAGGTGAGGGTAAGGGTAATGGTGAGGATGAGGATGAGGTTAGCGGTGGTGGTGATGATGATGGTTATGATAATAATGATGGTGATGATGTGGAGAATAATAACAATGATGATAGTAATGATAATAACAATGAAAATAATAACAATAATGAGGATAATGATGTTGACAATGATAAAAATAACAATATCAAGAATGATAACATTAATAACAATGACATTAATAGTAAAGATAATAATTGTATCAATGATAACAATAACAATGACAATAATAATACAAATAACAACAATAATAATGATAAAAACAATAGCAATAATAATGATAATACAGATGGAAATGATAATAAGAAAAACAACAAAAATACACCAGTATTGATAATACTTACACCTCAATAGCACAGCTGATGATGATGAATATGTTTAATGACAACAGTTTTAACAATGAGTATAGCCTCACTAGAAACGCTTCATCAACATAACAATGATAATAACAGCCTGGATGACAATAAAAAAACACCGATAACAACACCACGGACACAACTCCACTGACACAGATACGGTACGAAAGCTGATGAAAAAAAAAATACAACACACGACAGTAAGAAGAACCAGCTGTCATTGCTACACAAATACATAACGCGGCCAAGAATAGCAACAGCGAAGTCCTCCGTCCTTTTTTTATTTATTAACGAAGCATTTGCATGGCCCTTCGATAAATAAGTAAATGGGTGGACAAAGGCAGGATGGTCGTGAATTTTTTATTACGCGAAGACATTTCCAATTTTCTGTCGTGCTGTTTGTGATGGCTCGGTGCTGAAGAATTTCGAGAATGTGTGGCTATTTTTGGCGCTTGGTTCTGTGAGTGAAATGTTATTGTTGTCGTAATCATGTGGTGTTGATTCGCTATAGAATGGGAGGTAGATGAAAGGCGTGATAAAGGAGGTTCAGAGGTGGGTTCGGTAGATATAGGTGTATGATAGAGATGGAGAGAGAGGGAGGGAAATGGTAAAAATAATGAGAATTATAAAAGTAATACTGATAATTAAGATAATGATGATAACATCGATGACAATGATGATGATGATGATAATAACAATAACAATAATCATAATGAATTATGTATCAAATTCACAGCCTCTCTCCTCCCCAATCAACAACCAATTAGCATCAGAGCCCACTCCCCTCTCCCTACTCTACTTCCCCACACCACCCTTCCTACTCCCCTCTTCCTCCCCACACTCTCCCTACTCCCCTTTTCCTGCCCCTACTCCCACTCTCATTCCATACTTCTATTTCCTCACCCCCCCTCTTCCCACTCCCCTTCTCTACTCTACTTCCTCACTCCCCTCTCCCCACACACCTTACCTAATCTACTTCCCCTCTCCCTACTCCCCTCTTTCTCCCCCTCTCCCCACTCCCTTCCATACACCCCTTCCCTAATCTACCTCCCCACTCCCCCTACTCCCCTACTCCCCTTTCCTAATCTACCCCCCACCCCTCTCCCCTACTCCCCCTTCCCTAATCTGCCTCCCACTCCCTCTCCCCTCTCCCGGCCACTCCCTAATCCATCATGTCCCCGCCATAAATGTAAGGAGTGCATCATCCCCGCGTGTAAGGCGCTCCCATGAATACTTGATCGGATAAATGACCCGACACTCGCTTCCGTGGCGGCGTGTGGAAATTTCCGATCCGGTCTCGGGATACGGAGCATCGGCCGCTGTGTATTTGAGAGGCGGGGGAGGGAGAGAGAGAGAGGGAAGAGAGAGGGGGGGGGGAGAGAGAGGAGGGAGAGAGGGGGGGGGGGAGAGAGAGAGGAGGGGGGGAAGGAGGGAAGGTAGGGATGGGGGCAGGGGAGGTAGGGGGCGGGAGGGGAGGAGGAGGGGGGGTCTTACGTGAATGGTTGTTCGAGGGTTGTGTATGGGCGTGTGGGATGGGGGGAAGGGGTTGGGGAGGGAGGGAAGGTGGGGGTAGGAAAGGAGGAGGGATGGAAGGTATGGAAATGGGAGGGATAGAGGGGGATGGTTGAGGAGGGATAGAGGGGGAGTGGGAAGGGGGGGGTTGTTTATGTGTGCCTGGGAAGGGAGGAAGATGTGGAACTGTATGGAAGGAGGAATCAGAGTGCTTACGTGTGTGTGTACATGTTCGTGTACGTGTTTCCATGCGTGTGACTGTGTTCATCGTATTAATTCATATGCACGTGAGTATATTCCTATTGTTTATTCTCGTGCTTGTGCGTGCTTGACCAAGAACCCCAGAGTTAAAGATCCGGACAAAACAAGCGGTATAAATGATAGATGCAATAAAAACAGCAGACCTGACGATCAATCACCGCAACCACAACTCTATCCAGACCGGAAATGACGTCATACATCAACAATAACCTGATGTGCGAAAAGAAGAAGAAAAATGACACAAAAACTGAAGAAAGACCGAAAAAAATAACACACCCATTGCAATAACCCTAAACCGCAGGGACAAACACCAATAACTTCCATTCGTTTGCAATAACTCCAACGCCGACAACCTCCCGTCCACGCAACATATCTACCAAAATCACTCAAAAAAAAAGGACAAAGAAAATAAAACACAAAAATGAGTTTGAGAAGTCAGCAAGTGAACTCGTTTTAATGTTTTAATGGTCATCGTATTTCAAGAGAGACAGGGGGGGGGGGGGCAACGGATGGGGTCCCATATATACGGGAGTTATGAGTGTGGAGTGCAAAGAGTGGAGGACGCATGGCGGACGGAGGGAGAGTGAGGGAAGGGGAAGAGAGAGAGAGGAGGAAGGGAGAGAGAAGGTGGGAAGGAGGAGGGAATAAAGAGGGTTATTGAATGAGGGAGTGAAAAGAGGGAAAGTGAAAGAGAGAGAGAGAGAGAGAGAGAGAGAGAGAGAGAGAGAGAGGAGAGAGAGAGAGAGAGAGAGAGAGAGAGAGAGAGAGAGAGAGAGAGAGAGGGAGAGAGGGAGAGAGAGAGAGAGAGAGAGAGAGAAGAGAGAGAGAGAGAGAGAGAGAGAGAGAGAGAGAGAGAGAGAGAGAGAGAGAGAGAGAGAGAGAGAGAGAGAGAGAGAGAGAGAGAGAGAGAGAGAGAGAAGAGAGAGAAGAGAGAGGGAGAGAGCAAGAGAGAAAGAGAGAAAGAGAGAGATAGAGAGATAGACCGACACAGACAAAGATAAAGAGAAACGAAAAAGCGACGAAAAACATACAGCAATAAAAATATGATAAGAAAGAAGACGTGATGACCGGAGAAAACAGGAGATAAAGAACTAAAGAAAGAGAAAGTAAGTAAATCCTATCGTGTGATTCATTACTCCTGTCAAATCCGAAGATGCATCATTAACGAAAGGATTCATTATCATAAATAAAGAGACAAAAAAAAAATCTTATATAACCATCAGAATCGGAGAAATTACAACTTATTGCTTCTTCCGTATCTTTATTGTCATTCTTATCACATTTATCGATATCAACATCTGTATTTAATTACGGTGACAGTTCCCCTGGGATCATTACTCTTATCTTTATTTGCGTTTTCTGTTGTCTCTGTCGTTGTTATCATAGTTATGGCTATTATCATTATCATAATTATTCATATCATCATTTCTTTGTTTCTCCCCTTTCATGTCTCCCTTTAAGAGCAGAGTAGATGCTTCGATAAAAAAGATATATATTCATAATGGGACAAATAATGGGTAAGGGAACCATTATCTATATTGATGTTCGATGGAATAGTTTATTCATAATAATGACATCAACTGTGGCATTAGTATTTACATGTCGTGTAATGTTGGGCTTTGCTAGTCTACCTGTGTGGTCGTATTTCTTGTATATCTCTCATTTGTCTCTCTTCTCTCGTCTCTCTCTCTCTCTCTCTCTCTCTCTCTCTCTCTCTCTCTCTCTCTCTCTCTCTCTCTCTCTCTCTCTCTCTCTATCTTAATCTATCTATGTATCTATCTCTCTATCTATGTATCTATCTCTCTATCTATTTCTCTCTCTCTCTCCTCTCCCCCTCTCTCTCCCTCCCTCTCCCTCTCTCCTTCCCTCGCTCCCTCTCCTCTCTCTTCCCTCCTCCCTCTCCTCTCCCTCTCCCTCCCTCTCCGCTCCCTCTCTCTCACTCCACCCATCTCAATCTCATCTCAGTTCAAAACATCCACACAAACACACACCACACACAAACAAAGAAAAACCAAAGAGAACAAAGGCCCTGTAATTCCACCCAACAAAAAAACAAAAAACGAAAACAAGAACACGAGCGCAACCCACCCCCGACCCCCACCCCCACCCAGGCCCCACTCCCCCCCAGCCCCCCCCTTACCAAGGCCCACCCCCCATCAAGGATAGAGTGATGGATGAACAAGAGGCAGAGCAATTTTCATAATAGCAGCATCCGTTCTTTGTGGAGGCCTACGTCTGCTCGGTGCTAAGTGTGTGGGCGTGGATGTGGGGCGTGGGAGAGGAGGGGTGGGGTGGGGTGGGGTGGAGAGGGGTGTGTGGGGGGGGGGAGGGGGGAGGGTGTAGATGTGAATTGTGTGGATGTGTGTGTGTGGTTGTGTTTGTGGTGTGTTTGTGTGTGCTTGTGTGTGTGTGTGTGTGTGTGTGTGTGTGTGTGTGTGTGTGTGTGTGTGTGTGTGTGTGTGTGTGTGTGGTGTGTGTGTGTATGAGTGTGTGTGTGTGTGTGTGTGTGTGTGTGTGTGTGTGTGTGTGTGTGTGTGTGTGTGTGTGTGTGTGTGTACGTTGCGACACACAGAAAAAACGCCCTCAACCAACACATAAACAAAACACGCATAGAAAAAAAAAAAGAGTGGAAAACAAAAGAAAGAGGGGAAACGCGAATAAGGAGATTAAATGAAGGAAGAGAGAGAGAGCGTCATCAATTCCCCCTTATCTTATCTTTATTCCCCTTGTTACGGTAGGTCAGGCTGAGCAAGTAAGAGCGCGAGGGAGAGAGAGAAAAAAGAGGAAGGGAATGAGAGTAAAGAGAGGTAGATGGAATGAGGATAATGAGATGAGAGATGGTGAAAATGGTGGTGATGGTGGTGTGGTGGTGGTGGTGGTTGGTGGTGGTGGTGGTGTGGTGTGATGGTGATGGTGATGGTGATGGTGATGTGATGGTGATGGTGATGGTGATGGTGATGGTGATGGTGATGGTGATGGTGATGGTGATGGTGATGGTGATGATGGTGATGGTGATGGTGATGGTGATGGTGATGGTGATGATGGTGGTGATGGTGATGGTGATGTGATGGTGATGGTGGTGTGGTGATGTGATGGTGATGGTGATGGTGATGGTGATGGTGATGGTGATGGTGATGGTGATGGTGATGGTGATGGTGATGGTGATGGTGATGGTGATGGTGATGGTGATGGTGATGGTGATGGTGATGGTGATGGTGATGGTGATGGTGATGGTGGGTGATTGGTGATGGTGATGGTGGTGATGAGGTGATGGTGATGGTGATGGTGATGGTGATGGATGGTGATGGTGATGGTGATGGTGATGGTGATGGTGATGTGATGATGATGATGATGATGATGATGATGATGATGAGATGTGAATGAAGATGATGATGAAGATGAGATGAAGATGAAGATGAGATGAGATGAAGATGAAGATGAAGATGTTGATGTTGATGTTGATGTTGATGTTGATGTTGATGTTGATGTTGATGTTGATGATGTTGATGTTTGATGGTGATGGTGATGTGATGGGTGACGGTGATGGTGATGGTGATTGAAGGTGAAGGTGAAGGTGAAGGTGAAGACGAAGACGAAGACGAAGATGAAGATGAAGATGAAGATGAAGATGAAGATAATGATAGCGATGATAATCATACAAAAAGCAGAAAAAAAGAAATTACGACACAACAAGAGAAAGACAAAACATCCCAAAAACACACACGGAACAACACCAGCGACGACCCACCCACGCAAACTTGATCTCTAACGACCAAAACCCGTGAATTTAAATGTACACTTTGCCCATTCGCTGTAAATAATTCACCACGATGCTCGAGCGGTGAGGATTAAACTTTAGAGTGAGATTACACCCGCCATTAAGAGGGTTTTATCGCGTTTAAGAGCTAGGAATGGGCGTAGAGGCCAGTGGAGAGCGCCGGGTGTAGATCGACAAAGTGTTGGTGTATTGGCGTGCGAATATGTTCTCGAGTTTTGCGCCGGAAATTATGCGGAGTATAAGTGAGTGAGGAGTATTAGTGTTGATATTATGGTTGATGGTTTTGTTGTATTTGTTGCAAAGTCATCGTCATTGGTAATGCTATGATGAGTGTTACTGTTGTTGTGACTGTTATCATGAATTTTGTTGTAATTGCTTTCGTTCCAGTTTGGGGAATCGTCTCCGAAATTGTTATCTTTATTATTGTTATTAATCTTACAATTTGTTTTAAAAGTTTTCGCTCTACAATTATTATTATTCACATTACACTCTCTCTCTCTCTCTCTCTCTCTCTCTCTCTCTCTCTCTCTCTCTCTCTCTCTCTCTCTCTCTCTCTCTCTCTCTCTCTCTCTTCTATCTATCTCTCACTCTCTATCTATCTATCTATCTATCCATCTTTCTTTCGAGGTGACGTTACTTAAGAGATTGAGGGATGATCGACTGATCTGAACACGTCAAAAAAAAGTCATATAGCAAATAATATTCCTCACCAACCCGTCTATTATCCAATTATCATAATCACCAACCTGTCAACCTGTCAAATGCATCTCCACCGTTGTTGTTGTTGTTATTTTTTTTCTTTCTTTCTTTTTTGTGTTTCTGTTATGCTAATTATTACCCAAAGTAACCTTATTCGATACCTCTTTAGTCTCTTCCCCTTTCTATACTCTCTCTCTCCTTCTTCTTCCTTTCTCTTCTTCATCATCCTCTTTCCATCTCTTTTTCTCTTCTTTTATTTTTTTCATTCTTATTCCTCTTTTGTTTATCTGTTCGCTCATTCCTCTTCCTCTTCCACTTCTGCATATTTCTTCAGTCTTTTAGAGAGAGAGAGAGAGAGAGAGAGAGAGAGAGAGAGAGAGAGAGAGAGAGAGAGAGAGAGAGAGAGAGAGAGAGAGAGAGAGAGACAGAGAGAGACAGACAGACAGACAGAAGACAGACAGACAAACATAGAGAGAACATACAAAGACAAACAAACAACAGCTAGACAGATAGACATATACACAGACACGGACAGACAGACAGTTTAGAGTGTTGCAGTTACCATTCTATATTGCAGCTTCGTTAACATGCAACAAAGCTCGTTTTAATCCGGGGATCATAGCACGTATACATCTATAACCATTGTGATTTTGGAGGGAGTGAAGGAGGGAGGAAGTGAGGAAGGGTAGGAGGGAGGGAGGGAGGAGGGAGGAGGAAGGAGGAGGGAGGGGAGGGAGGGAGGGAGGGAGGGAGGGAGGCGAGGGAGGAAAGGAGGAAGTGAGGGAGGGAAGGAGGGTGTGGAGATGAGGGAAGGGATGAAGGAAGGAAGGAGGACATTTGGGAGAGAGGGAAGGTGTAGAATGAGGGAAGGAAAGAAGGGAGGCAGGAAGGACAGTTGGGAGGGAGGGAGGAAAGGAGGGAGAGAAGGAGGGGGAGGTAGAAAGGACAGTTGGGAAGGAGAGAGTGACGGAGAGAGGAACGGAGAGGAGGGGGAGGGAGGTAGAAAGGAATGACAGATGGGAGGGAGGGAGGGAGTGATGAGTGGGGTAGGAGGCAGGAAGAACATTTGGGAAGGAAGGAGTGAGGGGTGGGATGGAGGGAGGGAAGGGAGAGGGGAGGAGGGAGGGAAGGAGGAGGAGGGAGAGGGGAGGAGGAGGGGAGAGGGGGAAAGGGGACTGAGGAAGGGAAGTGTAGGAAGTGAGGGAAGGGGAGGTAGGGATGGAAAGGCAAAGAAGGTAAGGATAATAATAATTATAATAATGATAAATAATGATAACAGAAAGACTACTAATATAATAATAATAATAGTAATGATAATGATGATACTACTAAACTATAATAATATAATAATAATAACAATAATAATAATAATAATAATAATAATAATAATAATAACAATAATAATAATAAATAATAAATAAATAATGATAGACGATAATGATAAGAAGATAGAAAATATAGAAAAAAGAAATGCGACAGAGACAGATAAAAAGGTGAAACAACAACAAAGAGCAAACGAGAGAACCAAAAATGCAGAGGAGCGACAGGCGACAAAGAAAGCGACGCCCGAAGCCGGCCCAAGGAAAGGAGAAAATCAGCTCCACCCACGCCTCTCACCCCCACCCGGAAACGCCTACCTAACCACCGCCCACCAACCCCCACACCCACGTCCCCATCGCCCACCCCTCCCCGACGCCACCTCACCCACGTCCCTCTAACCCACCCCAGACGCCACCTCCGCCCTCCCCGTCCTTCCACGCCCCCCCACGCCCTCCAACCGGCCACCACAAGTCGCCTCCCACCCCCACGCCATGTCCCTCCACGCCCCACCGCCCAGACGCGTACCCCCTACCCACGTCCCTCCATCCCCCACCCAGACGCCCACCTCCTCCCCCCCACCCACGTCCCTCTCACCCCCACCCCAGAACGCCCACCTCCTCCCCCCCCACCCACGTCCCCCACCCCACCCACCCAGACATGACCAAACCCCCCTCCATACCGCCCCCCCAGACGCCGCACCTCCACCCACCTCCCCCCGCCCCTTCCAACCCCCACCCACGGCTTTCCAAGGGCATCGCGAGCCGGTTCCGCGGAATCAGTCCAGCGAGCGCAGCCTCGTACGGCCCCAAGACGAATACGGCCCCAAGACGATACGAACCTTCGCTGGGAATTTCTGAGGGGGGGGGGGGGATTCTGCCGCCCTGCATTATTACACGGCTTAGAGTTAGGTATCCTGGGCGTGCAGATGCAACAGCCGGGGGAGTCCAGATATCCGCATCCATCTTGCATGACCTGCACGACGCCCAGACGCCCATGTGCATGTCTTGTCACGCGCAGACGAGTCTCCTGCAACGTCTTTTATGTCCTTCTTCCCTTCGCGTTTTTTTTTTTTTTTTTTTTTTTTTTTCCTTTTTTTTAGCTCCGAATTACAATGCCCAAAAAAGGGAATAACAGATAAAACAAGAGGAATACGCACCGAGCAAGCATTCTTAAAGCTCCGAATTACAATGCCCCCAAAAAAGGGAATAACAGATAAAACAAAAGGAATACGCACCGAGCGGGCATTCAACTCGCGTGCAACACAGTGCTAAATACCGCGAGCTTGAATAGTACGGCGTTATTGGTACTCAGACCGCTCTTTATTAGGCCGTGTGTCACAGCCCACGCACAAAACATGTCGGAACGTGTCTGGGGCTCTTTCCACGCTCCACAATGGCGCTCGGGTCCTTCCTTAGCCCAAGTTATATC
>NW_020872490.1:241946-244446 GCF_003789085.1 Penaeus vannamei
TATTTTTCATGTTCGTGTGGTTATTACAGAGAATACAGATGTTTAATCTTCACATCTGTAAAGTTAAACAGAAACATATAAAGGATTCTCAAATAAATAGATAAACAGAGAGATAAATAGACGTAGAAAGATAGGTAGGTAGGTGGTAAGTAGATAGACAGATAGACAGAAAGAAAGAAAGAAAGAAAGAAAGATAGATAGATAGATAGATAGATAGATAGATAGATAGATAGATAGATAGGTAGATAGATAGATAGATAGATAGATAGATAGATAGATAGATAGATAGATAGACAGACAAACAGATAGACAGACAGACAAACAGTTAGACAGACAGACACACAGACAGGCAGACACACACACAGACAGGCAGACACAGAAGCACACAAGCACACAGACAGACAGATAAATAGACAATCAAATCCCAGAAGCCCATACCCTCTCGCAGCCTCGTCCACCCCCGTTCCCCGCCCATACAAACACCTGCCATGCATCACGATTTGCCTGACAGAGGACGCCCGCGAAACACTATTGTCTACAACAATGGCAGTTATTGGCGAACGGCTCAACGGCCATTCACGGAGCGGAAAATCAATGATCATCTTTTGAGATATGAGCAATATTGTGCAATGGCAAGATGAGATGTGACTTGTGAGGAGTCGATATGGTTGATGTATCTCCCTACTCCCTCCCCCCCTTTCCCCCTCCCCGGCTTTCTCCCTACGCCCCTCCCCCCCTCCTTTCCCTACGCCCCTCCTTCCCTCTCCCCCCTCCCCCTCCCCCGGTTTTCGTCTCGAGTTTAACGGGTGGCTGATTTGTATTTCCAGGGGGTGGGGGGGGGGGTGGGGGGAGAAGAAGGACGGAGGTGGGGTGGAGATAGATAGGGATGGCGGGAGGGGGAGAGGGTTTGGGTAACTTTTGTGGGGGGGAGAAGGGGGAGTGGTGGTGGTAGGGTGCCCTTCCCCCCCCTCTCTCTCTCCGCTTCCTCCCTGACCTTTTCCTGAGGTCAAATTTGTTCGCGAATCTCCCTTTCCAACATGACCTTTAACCCTTTTCCCGTTGAAATCCTTACAAGACGCTCTCTAAGAAACGGGGCCGTTAAATGCCCCCGTGTCTAATATAAGAAACGCAACAGAAGGAAATTGAGAAAGGAAGGAAAAAGAAAAAAAGTTTTCTCTCGCTTCCTCTCCCTCTCCCTCTCTCTTTCCCCTCATTTCTTCTCTCTCTTTCTCCCTCATTTCCTCTCTCTTTCTCCCTCATTTCCTCCTCTTTTCCCTCTCTCTCTCTTTCCTCTCTCTCCTCTCTCTCTTTTTCCTCTCCTCTTTCTCCCTCATTTCCTCTCTCTTTCTCCCTCATTTCCTCTCTTTCCCTCTCCCTCTCTCTTCTCCCTCATTTCTCTTCTCTCCTCTCTCCCTCCCTCCTCCCTTCCTCCCTCCCTTTCCCTCTCCTCCCTCCTCCTTCATCTCCTTCTCCCTCTCCTCCTTTTCCTTTCCCTCCCTTCCTCTCTCTCTCCGTCTCTCTTCCTTCTCCCTCCTTCCATCTGAGCCAAAAAGCACTATTAACCAAAAACCAAACTACCAAGCAAGCAAATTAACATCGGATGCAGGAAAAAAAAGAAGTGTGATTGTGCAGTCTAACCCCGTTCGCATGCACGTTGCACGTCAATGAAGCAGCGCGTATGTTCTTTGGGTGAAATGGGAGACTGATTCCGCCTTGTGATTGCTCTCCAATTTCTTTTTTTCTATTTCTTTTCTCTTTCTATTTCTCTATTTCTTTTTATTTTTCTGTCTTTTCTGTTTCTGTTTCTCTTTCTTTTTCTTTCTCTTTCTTTTCCTTTTTTCTTTCTTTCCTTTTTCTTATTTTCTTTCTTTCTGTATTTTTTTGTTATCATGCAATAGTCACATAAATCATCTTGTTTATTTAGGTGTTTATTTGTTTATCTGTCTATCTATTCATCTATTTTTTATTTTGTATGTTTGATTTATTCATATATTTGTTTATTCACCTATTTGGTTTATTTATTCATCATTCATCAACTATTCATCTACCTGTTTATTCATTCATTAAATATCTATTTATTTAGTTATTAATTAATTCATTCATCCATTTAAATATTTATTCATTGCTAGATGTATTTATTTACTTTTTATATATATCCACCTCTATATTTATTGGAAAATAAGGTATCTGGCATCGCTATCCGTTTTTATTATATGTATGCATAAATTTGGCGTTTAGGATGCGTTAAATTTGCCGAGACATTTACCGTAGGCCTAAATATCGGTTTCTTGTAAGTTATCACCGTGCAGGCCGACTCCTTGTAGATTTTACTTTAGTCCTCTTCTTTCTTCTTCCTTCTTCCTTCTTCCCTCTGCGTCTCTGTGTCTTTGTGTCCTGTCTCCTTTTCTCTCTCGCTCTCGTCTCTCTTCTTTTGCCTCGTCATCTCTCCTCCAAGTGATCTCTCTCTCTCTCTCTCTCTCTTCTCTCTCTCTCGCTCTCT
>NW_020872490.1:254446-265282 GCF_003789085.1 Penaeus vannamei
TTGATTTTGAAATCTCATACCCTCACTTTCTCTTTCTCTCTCTCACCCACCACCCTACTAATTTTTAAACTTAAATATTTATCTCTCTCATCCTCCTGCCCCCTCTTCCTCTATCTCTGTCTCTTATCCCCCTCTTTCTCTTTCCCTCTCTCATTCTTTCTCTCTCTCTTTCCCTCTCTCATTCTTTCTCTCTCTCTTACCCGCCTCTTTTTCTTTCTCTCTCTCTTTCTTCTCTTTCTCTTTCTCTTCCTGTTCCCACTCTCTCTCATTTCCTCCCAGTGTAAACACTTCAACCTGGTAATTTGATGGAACCTTGAAACTAAACTATTATACATGTTTAATTTTCATGAACTGATAAGCTGATAGGCATGTTTTATAAACATTCATCAAATATAAGTAAAATTAAGAGCCAAAACAGTTTCGATAAGAAGAGAAATAATTGTAAAACAAAAGAAATAATTGTAAAAGAAAATAAATCCAGATCGGATAATTATTCTGTGCTAAGAATTTCGAGAGGCAAGTATCTATATTGACATTCTCTCTCTCTCTCTCTCTCTCCTGTCTCTCCTCTCTCTCTCTCTCTCTCTCTCTCTCTCTCTCTCTCTCTCTCTCTCTCTCTCTCTCTCTCTCTCTCTCTCTCTCGTAAAATATACAACAACTAAAAAAAATAAAACAAATCAACAAACCAGTATACAATTCGAGAAACCTTTTTCAAAAACAGCAATTCAACACGGAAACAGGAACAACATCAACAACAACAACAACAAAACAGCCGTGACAGCACTCATGAGAGCAGAGGTCACGATGATAAAATGCTCAATTTGTTGTTGTTGTTGTTAGAGTGATTGGCAGAGGCGTAAACCGACCTCGTCAAAACGACTATAAAACAACAAACTACAGCTCTATTTTCTCTATCTTTTTTTTCAATGTAATATGTGTATAATAGTCTCTCTATAGTCCGCCCTTGGCCAGATATACGAGGCTACATTCCGCCAGTCTCGTCATATAAAACAAACAAAACGATTATATTGTCAAGCAGTCTGCGATGTCGTTGTTAAATCAAAAATTCCGCGAAAAGAGGTAATCACTTGTAGTTAATGGTGGCGTTAAAGTCAAGGGTTCCATTACTTGCTTTGTTATATAGACAATAGGTTGATGTGTGTTTCTGTGTGTGTGGGAGTGTTTTCTTGTTTGTTTATTTGTTTGTTAGTTTGTGTTTGTGTATGTATTTGTTCGTGTGTGTTTTGTTTGTTTCTTGTGTATTCGTTTGTTTTTTGTGTTTGTTTGTTTGTTTGAGTGTATGTGTACTTGTATGTGCTTGTGTGAGTGTGTGTATATTCGAATGTGCATGTGTGCTTTTGTATTTTCGTGGGATTATGTGCATATGTCCATGTGTGTACATGTGCATCTTTGCGTGAGCGTGTGTATCTGTACATAACATCATTGTACGAATTAGTGCGCGTATGCTTGTGTAAATGTATCTGTGCACATAAGTATGCATGTCTATACATATATGTAGACTGGATATAAGCACCACCTACACCCATGCTTTTGCCTCAGTGCATGATCTGCGCAAAAACACTCCCGCCCCGACAACATTTACACATGACACCCCAAGCAAAGGAGACCCGAGACAGACGTAAAAGGACAGAGGAAAAACACCCAAAGGAAATGAGGGTAAGTAAGAGCATTTCTAGCGTAACGTGCACTCCCGGGCAGAGAGCAAGAGCTTGTGTTAGAATTATGTTCCATTTGACAAATGTTCCCACCTTGGGGATTCCACCAACGTACTAATTACAGGGCACCGTTTTTTGTTGTTGTTGTTTTTTTTCTTGCCTATTTTCCTTTTTTTTCCTTTTTTGTCTCGCTCTATTTATCTATCTTTGTTTATATCTCGTCTATTTTCTCTTTCTTTTTTATCTCCCTCTCTCTCTATCTATTTCTCGTTCCCGCTCCCTATTTCTCTATCTCTATCTCTGCCTCTCTATCTATATCTTCCTCTACCTCTCTCTATCTCTCTCTCTCTCTCCCTCTCTCTCTCTTTCCATGGTGTTTCTGTATTTTAAACAATATCGTTTCTCGAATGATTTATGAATTTATCGACATGAATTGCCATAATAATCTAAACCCACCTGCATATTTTCTTTAATCAAAGAGATCTGACTCAATTCACAGCTATCCCAGTCATAGAAAAAAGTACTCTCGTGTGTTAGTTAAAACAAAAGTCGGTCATAATTCTATCAATTTGTACCTCAAAGTATTTATTTTCATATCCGGAATAAAGGACAGACTCTCTAATTACACGCAGACATTCATAACAGTAATTACCATATAGAACCAGTAAAATACAACGCATATTTGGCACCCGTTTTTTGTCATCAAACACCAATTTTGACAGTGTGTGCAATCTAATTTGAAAAAAAATGGTACGTGTAATTCTAATAACACTGAACACAGATGTTGCAATTCAGGGTAATATACTTTAGTTGCATGGCTTGATATGCGAGCAATACACTGCCTGACCCTTCTTTTATTATGTCAGCTTGTGGGCCTGACCTGTTTGGGGGAAAGGGCACAATGCTGTTGTTCAACCCGTTATCTACTGTACATAACTGTCTCTCTGGCTCACTCCTTTCTTTCTCTCTCTCTCTACTTTCTTTTTGATTTTGTCTTTCTTAACCTCTATATATGTCTGTCTGAACCATATTCATGTTGACAAATGTAGAAAGGTATGAATGAGAATGAATATCTTCAACATACAAGAGATGCATTTGACCGGTTTCGAATATATCTTCGTCAGAAATACATTTCTGATGAAGATATATTCGAAACCGGTCAAATACATCTCTTGTCTTGTGGATATATTCATTCTCATTCATACCCTTCTACATCTGTCTGTCTGTCTGTCTGTCTGTCTGTCTGTCTGTCTGTCTGTCTGTCTGTCTGTCTGTCTGTCTGTCTCTCTCTCTCTCTCTCTCCTCTCTTCTTCTCTCTCTCTCTCTCTCTCTTCTCCTCTCTCTCTCTCTCTCTATCTATCTATCTATCTATCTATCTCTATCTCCTCCCTCCTCCTGCTTTCCCTATATCCCCCCACACAATTTTCCTATTATCCCACCACACTCCTCACGGGGCATACCCTCCTTCCCCCCTCCGCCCTCCTAGCCCCAACGCCATCCACATCCACCCAATATCCAACGACGACTCACTCACTCACTCACTCCACCGCAACGGGATAATTCATGCGCGAATTACCCACGCTCGGTATTGGCATTCCAGCTGTTTGGAGAATTGCTCTGAGTGCCCTTCCCCGGGTGCAAGCTGCGCGGGCGATGGCCGAGGCCGTGAGTGTCTGTCCGTCAGATGTGTCAGATGGCAGAGCGGAGGTGTCTGGAGGCCTGTCAGATGCCCGTGTCACGTCAGCATGTCACGTAAATGAGGGGTCTTCGGGACTCGGGAAGGTAGTTTGGTGATCCTAGGCGTAATGAGGTTGTGGGGGGGGGGGGTGGTGGTGGTGGTGGTGGTGGTGGTGGTGGTGGTGGTGGTGGTGGTGGTGGTGGTGTGGTGGTGGTGGTGTGGTGGTGGTGGTGGTGGTGGTGGTGGTGGTGGTGGTGGTGGTGGTGGTGCCAACCATAAATAAGATACACAATCATAATACTAATGATAATGATATTGATGAAACTGATGATGATGACAATGATATTAGTATAATAACAATAATTATCATAATAATAATGATGATGATAATAAAGTAATATATTAATATCAATAACAAGAATGATAATGATAATAACAATAATTATGACAATAATAATAATAACGATAGGAGGAAGATTTAGAAAAAAGAGACGATCAATCGTGCTAGCAATAAAAAAATAATAAAAAGTAACAATAATAGAAAATATAACATGCAAAAAAAACATTAATTTATCCTAACTATCCACACATTTACAAATCCAGTTAAATATTTTTTTTCTTTTTACATTAAGAACTCAAAACAAACTTGTCAAGCATATACTCCCACGGTATGCAAGAGATTCTAGAAATATTTCCGGTGGTTTGCAACTGCATCCATAACCGTGCAGAATCTGTTGCAATATAGCTTTATCTCTTGCGAAACCAGAGACCTGTGCAATGCGGCGAAAAAATTGATATTTTGATGTTTATTAAGTTAATTGGGAAAAAAAAGTCGTGGGATAGAACCAACACGTGCTGACGGATATGCAATAAACTTAATTCATTTCCTTATCGAATTACGCATTTATCAATTTGTTTATCTATATATTTACTCTTTTTTTCGGTGGAATAAAAAAATTACATATTTGCCCGTCAGATATACTGGCAGCCAAGTGCACTCTGCGTGGGTAAAGTACGTAAAATAAAAACTCAAAAAATTATGTGACAATTTTTTTTTTTTTGTTCCATTTGCGAAGCGTAAGTGGATAGAGAGAGAGGGTAAAATAACACTCGTGGAAAATGCAATGTTGCAACTAAGTTAAGGTATACAGTTGCACACCAGAGGCTGAAAGGTCACGAATAGACGTGCCTGAGTGTGTCTCTGTAAGGAAGGGTGGCAGGGTTAGTCGAAACAATATTCACTTAAAACAGAAATAATATACAAAACCTACGAAAATAATTTATAATACGATACTTTAATAAAGGGAATGATCTAGTGTTATGGAAATAGAAAAAAAATATTCATTGCATGCTTGATAGGGTTCCATAATAATATGTATTTCATGTGATTTAACATTAGATTTTTCTTATGGATTATCAATATCGAAAAAAATTTTTCATTCGCGCCTCGCTCTCTCTCTCTCTCTCTTCTCTCTCTTCTCTCTCTCTCTCTCTCTCTTCTCTCTCTCTCTCTCCTCTCTCTCTCTCTCTCTCTCTCTCTCTCTCTCTCTCTCTCTCTCTCTTCATCTAATAGTAATAAGGATAATTATAATAAAAAATGATAATAAGGATCCTCATTATCATTTCATATAATCTTTATCATCATTATCATTACCATCATAATTATCATTATTACCATGATTATCAATTAATTATTGTTGTTATAGTATTATAACAACATGATGATAATGATAAAGATTGTTTATCATTACCCAATTACCATAACCACTATCATTATTATTATACAATCATTCAAACAATCAAAGCATTACATCATATATTATATTATCACAAACAATCGTCCACTATCACCATTACACCATTACTTCTTCACTTTGAAAATACAGTAAAAAAAAAAAAATCAACCCGCCCGCTCTCCTCTTCTCTCTTTCTCTCTCTCTCTTCTCTCGCTCTTTCTTTTCTTTCATTCTCTCTTTCTTCTCATTCTCACTTTCATTCTCTCCCTCTCTCCGCCTCTCTCTCTCCTTCTTCTTCTCTTTTCTTTTTTTCCTTTTTTTTTTACCTTTTTTTCTTTCCGTATTCCTATCAAACCCTTAAAAAAAAAAAAAAAAAAAAAAAAATCAGACCCACTTAATCTAACACTCGAAAGACCGATTACGGATGATTCTCGTGCATTACTTAAGCGGATAATCTGACGTCTGCCTTGAGTGAGGAAGATCTCTCTGATAATACATCACAGTAATAGGGAGCTGCACCGGTGTCGCTGGGGAGGCATTTGTCTCTGGCAGGAGGGGAGGGAGGGGAGGGAGGGGAGGCTGAGGATGGCTTCAAGAGAGGGGTTCATTAGAGGGGAATCAGGGGTATACTAACAAATAGAGCGAAAAAAGGGATGTACATAGAGATACGGCACGTGCAGACACGCGCGTACGCACACTCTCATGCACACATCCATGCAAATAAACACGCGCAATAAAAAAACACACACTCACACACACATACGCACGCACGCACACGCACACACACTCACGCACACACACAATACACAAACACACACACACACACACCACATCACACACGACACACACACATATATATTTACATTATATATTATTATATAATATATATATATATATATAATATATAGAGAGAGAGAGAGAGGGAGAAAGAGAGAGAGAGAGAGAGAGAGAGAGAGAGAGAGAGAGAGAGAGAGAGAGAAAGAGAAAGTGGGAGAGAGAGAGAGAGAGAGAGAAAAAAAGTACCCAAAACGGAAAAACCAAATTCTCCAACGAATTTCCTTGTTTTGCTCCCACGCATTAACTGAATTCTCTCAGCACAAAAAAGTTCCTATATCCCTCTCTCTCTTTCTTTCTCGCTTCTCCTCCTTCTCTTTCCCTTCCCTTCCCTCCCTCTCCTCTCCCTCCCTCCTCCTCCCTCCCTCCTCCCTTCTCCCCTCCTCCCTCTCCTCCTCCTTCCTCCTCCGCTCTCCTCCCTCCCTCTCCCTCCTCTCTCCTCTCTCTCTCCTTCTTCCTTCCTGTTCCTCTTACTTTTTTCTTTCCATGTTCTCAGGTTGCAATGGGAGTAATCAGCCGAGGCCTCTTGCCAGCGCTAATTATCAGGTTGCCATAATCATTATACTTGCAACTTTTTCGTAAAAATATAAGATATAAAAAAAAGGGAAAAAGAAATACTAAACTCCTCGACTTGACTTTGAAAACTTCGCCGTTTAACTTCCACTCAAGATAAGTAGTTGAACGAGATGGGGATGGGATAAAAGGAGAATAATATAGAATGATAGATAGATAGATAGAGATAGATAGATGGAGACTAGAGAGATAAGAGATTAGAGAGAGAGAGAGAGAGAGAGAGAAGGGAGAGAGAAAGGGAGAGAGAAGAAAGAGAGAGAGAGAAGAGAAAGGAGAGAGAGAGAATAGAGAGAGGAGAGAAAGAGAGAAAGAGACAGAGAGAGAAGGAAAGAAAGAGAGTGAGAAACGGACAGACAAACAGACATAGACAGAGAAAGAAAACCAGATGCACAGACACAGAAGCGGAAATAAAATGTCTGAGGATGCGATAACTACAGCGATAGCTAGACAACCCTCGCCTTAAACAACCCCAACCTACACTAGATAGAACATGACTCACTGCCACTCGAATCTGCAAATATATGCAATAAAGAATTAAAAAGACCAGATTGCAAAAACTAGACGATAACAAGAACTCCTCCTGACTGCAATGATCCCAGACTTTTCATGTCACACACGAGTTTCAAAATCGGAAGGAAAGCATAAAAAAGTCATTATAAGGACCAGGGGAATGGGATTCAAAAAGAGTTGGAATTAGAACATCGCATTCGATTATCCACAAAAGTTATCTAATCAAACAAGGAAGGGCATAGTGGGTCGAACTTTTATTTTTTCCTTTTTTTGTTTGATTTCATTCTTCTATTCTCTATTTAATAATTCGTTTTATTCAGTTATTTGTTTATTTTCGTCAGAAAGGGAAAGGGGACGGAGAAAGAATGTTTTTTTTTTCAAGTGCCAGAGTGGAGTGAATTTTTTTTTAATGGAATTGAAACTATTTTCTTTCTTCTTCTCATAATCTCAGCGGCATATTTTTTCTTTTCTTTTCCTCCTTTTCGTTTCTATGACTGAATCATCTGTCATTCTTCAAGATCTGTCTCTCGCGGTTTATCTTCATTATCGTGTTCATATTTTTAACATATTTTGCGAGATATAGAGGAGATGTTGAAGTGTGTGGTGTGATTTATAGTGATTAAGTAATATATATAATATGAAGATACGAAGATAATAGAAGCGAGAGCAGAATAAAACACCGAAGATAGAAGAGGAAGGGGAGGAGAGGAGGAGAGAAGGGGAACCTGAAGGAAGGATTAGATAAGGAAGGGGAAGGGAAAATGAAGGAGAAGCACAGACGAACGAGATGGAAGAGGGGAAAGTTGGATCGCCAGGGGAGAAGGGCAGACAGAGAGAAGGAGGAGAGACAGAGAGGAGGAGGAAAGAGGGAGGAGCAGAGACAGAGAGGAAGAGGAAGAAAGACGGTGAGATGTAAACGAATAGGAAGAGGGGAAGGGGAGACAGAGAGGAGGAGGAAAGAGGGAGAAGGAGAGACAGAGAGGAGGAGGAAGAGGCGTGGATGTAAAACGAAGGGAAGAGGGGATGGGGGAAAAAGGAGAGACAGAGAGGAGAAAGAAGGATGGAGAAGGTGAGAGAGATAGAGAGACGAGGAAGGAGGGAGAAGGAGAGACAGAGAGGAGGAGGAAGAAAGACGGTGAGATGTAAGCGAATAGGAGGAGTGGAAGGGGTAAAGGAGAGACAGAGAGAAGAAAGATGGATGGAGAAGGTGAGAGACAGAGAGAACGAGGAAGGAGGGAGAAGGAGAGACAGAGAGATGGAAGGAATAGAAGGAGGGAGGAGAAGATTGGAACCAAGGCGACAGAGGGCCAGCCGGAGGCACCAGGGACAGGTGCGCTGCTCTGATTAGCTGCAGGTGCATGCATGAATGATTTTAGGTACTATGTGTGTGGGAGGGAGGGAGAGAGGGAGGGAGAGAAGAGAAAGGGAGGGAGGGAGAGAAGAGAAAGGGAGGGAGGGAAAGAAGAGAAAGGGAGGGAGGGAGAGAAGAGAAAATGGGGGGGTGAGGTGGAGAGAGAGAGAGAGAGAGAGAGAGAGAGAGAGAGAGAGAGAGAGAGAGAGAGAGAGAGAGAGAGAGAGAGAGAGAGAGAGGAGAGAGGAGAGAGAGAGAGGGAGAGGGAGAGGGAGCGACCAGAGAGAGAATAGACAGAAAAAGACGCAGAAACAGACACAAAACATATATACATTCATAGAGTACATACATATACAAATGCAGTGCCCCAGTACCATTCATATCATTTACAAGAACAAGAAAGCAATCTTACAGTGTCATGTTTTTGGTATCTTAAGTTGCACCATTTGCCGTGATGAGAAAGATATATACATGCAGAGAGAGAGAGAGAGAGAGAGAGAGAGAGAGAGAGAGAGAGAGAGAGAGAGAGAGAGAGAGAGAGAGAGAGAGAGAGAGAGAGAGAGAGAGAGAGGAGTAGAGAGAGAGAGAGAGAGAGAGAGAGAGAGAGAGAGAGAGAGAGAGAGAGAGGAGAGAGAGCAGAGAGAGAGAGAGAGAGAGAGAGAGAGAGAGAGGAGCGGAGAGAGAGAGAGAGAGAAGAGAGAGAGCGGAGAGAGAGAGAGAGGAGGAGAGGAAGAGGGAGGAGAGGAAGAGAGAGAGAAGGAGAGAGGAGAGAGAGGAGGAGAGAGGCGAAGAGAAGAGAAGAGGAGAGAGAGAGGGGGGGGGGGACAGAGAAGAGAAAGGGAGCGAGAAGAGAGGGAAAGGGAGCGGATAGAGAGAGAGAAAGGGAGATCAAAGGCTAACATCGCACAGACAAACAATAGAACAACCGAACAATACAAAGGACATACGGAAGAAAACAATGATCAAAGAACTAAACAAACAAACAACAAAAAGGAAAAACACAAGAGAACAACTTAACGAAAAATAGAACCAAGAAGGAATGGAGATAGAAGAAAGAAGTCAAAAAAGGAAAAGAGAGAAGTTTAAATCTGGAGAGGCATGAAGTGTGGGGGATTAATGGTCAGAGTTTGTTTAACTTTCATTCGGCAGGAAGCGAAAGGGAGAAAGGGAGAGAAGAAGTAAGAATGGGGAAGAGAGAGAGGGGGAGGGGGAGGGCGGGAGAGAGGGCGAGAGAGAGAGGGAGGGAAGGAGGGAGAGAGAGAGAGAGAGAGAGAGAGCAGGAGAGAGAGAGAAGGAGGAGAAGAGGAGAGAAGAGAGAGTGAGAGAGAGAGAGAGAAGGAGGGATGGAAGACTGGGCGAGAGAGAGGAGATGGGGGGCGAGGGAGGGGAGGGAGGGTGGGAGAGAGGAGAGAGAGGAGAGGAGAGGAGAGAGAGGAGAGGAGAGAGGAGAGAGAGAGAGAGAGAAGAGAGAGAGAAGAGAGAGAGAGAGAGAGAGAGAGAGAGAGAGGGAGAGAGAGAGAGAGAGAGAAGAGAGAGAGAGAGAAGAGAGGGGAGAAGACCAGAGAGAGGGAGAGACGACAGGAGAGAGAGAGAGAGCGGGGAGAGAAAAAATATTATGATGTTAGGGAAAGAAAACAAGATATCTCAGAGGTGAAGTTTGTCGTCAGAGAATTGTGAAAGAATGAAGAAGAAATGGCAATAATATGATGGACGAAGACAGGGAAGGGAAAGAAATACATCAGATAATATCAAAAAGGAGAACTGAATAGAAGGGAAAAGTAATAAAATGTTGATCATGATACAAGAAAGGGGATAAAGGCATGACAAGTAATAAACAGATAATAGTTACAAGATGATTTATATGAATCAAAAATAAATCACATAATCATTTTTCATCACTTAAAAAATCCCCCCAACCCACACATCACTCCCCACCCCCATCCCCCCCAAAAAGTAAAAAGTATGCATTTAGAAGGAAAATATTTAGCTCTAAAGTTATATAGCGTTGGATATGATACTGAATATGCTATTGATCATTCGATGAGTTACAATCAATGATCATAAATTGCTAAAACGAGAAGTGAATGCCGAGATGGATTCAAAGGTGATGTCAAAAAAACGTTTAATACTGTTGTGTGTTTTCTTTATAGGATGGAACACGAATACGAGCCGCAGCCGCAACACACACACATACACACCAACACACACACAAATAAACAAACGACATACACACACACACGAAAAAAGAGAAGAGGAATGAAAAGTAAGAAGAGAGAGAGAAGAGAGAAGAGAGAAAGAGAGAGAGAAAGAGAAAGAGAAAGAGAAAGAGAAAGGAAAGAGAGAGAGAAGAGAAGAGAGATGAGAAGAGAGAGAGAGAGAGAGAGAGAGAAAGAAGAAAGGGAGAGAGAGTTGAGAGAGAGAGAGAGAGAAGAAAGAGCCAGACTTGAGAAAGAGAGGTCAGGAGGAAAGAGAAAGAAA
>NW_020872490.1:270382-277882 GCF_003789085.1 Penaeus vannamei
CAGACGTGGAGCAAAGTTTCTGTGGCCAAGATTAAAGGACACAAAGCTCATAGCTGATGTAGTTAAATATTCAAGCAGGATCTACTATTTGGAGCCTTGTTATGGAAATTTATTGCCATAACATACTGGTATTTTGAATATTCACAATGACTCATCAGATATCGTACCTCATTAAAACACCGAATCTTAATAGTTAAACTGTAATTTTGTTATAGTACAAAAATCAATTGATCAATGAAGACTACTGGCCACAGAATAGCTGTGCTCCTGCTATCGTACTATTACACTCTCTCAGGTACTTAAGTTTGCCCGGTCTCAGTTGTGGATTATCACAGGACTCAGACAATGTTTTTGTTAAGGAATTACTGGAGTAACCCCAGAACATCGCATTCATCAGCTGAGGCTTGCCATAATTTTTCTTCATACCATTTTATGCCTCACAGAAGGGTGCAAAGACTCCTCCTAACTTACAACCTATGGTTATTGGTTATCACAATTTATATACAGTCATTTCAGATGAAGGTACAGATATTATGGAATACTAGGTCACAATTTGCACTATGAGGAAATAACTAATGAATGCAGAGTATTTTAATTACTTTAATCTATCAACTTAAAAAATTCAATTCTGAACTAATGAAGAGCACCATCCAGGAAAGGAAATCCCCAAATGACACAACAATTTTATAACATCTGAATATGAAACAGGAAAGTTATAGAATGCTGCCTAAATACACTTATTTAAATAGAAAAAAATAACCTTATGCTCTTAAAGGCAGGATAGTATACAAACACAAGAGAATTCTTTTTTTTTTTTGTTTTTTTTTTCTAGCTTTTTTTTGTGCATCAGGGCAGTTTCCTTAAAAATCACCAGGTAAGAAATCTCAATAATCAATATCTTTGAGATATCAAGCACACTCAAATAAACATACTAAATATGCCTGTATACTTGATGCACACTGACTCGTCCTCTACACTTCTCCTCCCTGTCCTGATAGTCCGACACACTATTATCCTAATGTACATCACAAAATTTATTTTCACTCACGGGGAGTAATGTCACAGTAATTTATGGGGTTGAAAAGGAAAAATGCCATTATTAAGTAGGAGAGAAAACTAAGAAAATTATGTCCAATGTCTCTGAACATTCAATGGAATTCTTAAGCATGATAAAAAATGAAACTGAAATTAAGATGCCACCTGAATGTGGGAAAAACACCACAGCTTAAACTATGACAACTTGGCATTGGTTAAGACCAATCTATTCAGGGTAGGCTGGTGAGGAGATGAGATCGTAGGTGTGTACATATAATTGGCTCGCACTGTTGCCGACCTGAGAGGTGTGATACCTGGCAGCTTACGAACTACCAAGCCACGTGGAGAAGCATTGGTGTGGATGGGCGAGTCTCCCTCGATCTTGATTTCGTTTCCAAGATCATCAACCAAAGCACCATTCGACTGTTGAATAGAAATACAATCATCATTTGCTGAAATCATGCATAGCTTGTATTTTTTAGACATTTAACACATCAAAAATGCATTTTCCCTTAAAATTATAAAGTTTACTTTTCTTGAACTCACCTGTAGACTAATTTCTGTCATGGTTGAGTCAGGTAGGATATACTCAGGCTCCTCAGTAGAAGTGACTGGACTGCGCTTCAAGGTTTGTGCAGTAAAAGCAGGGCGGGCCTGGGAATGGTTCATGGCCGAGTTTGCCACACTTGTCGACAAAGGTGTGCGTCCATTCTGCACAGGCTGGCGAATATGTTGCTGTTGCTGCGACTGACTGACAATAGTCTGAGCTCCTCTCTGATAAAAAAAGAAAGAAACAGGCTAATTAGATAGTCCATAAAGTAAATCTAATAAATGCATCCACCAATAATCTCCATCTTCATCTTTGTGAACTAGTGAGGTTTACAAACCTTGACAGTTCCAACAGGGGTAGCGGGGGAATCAACAGTAAGGGGATCAACTTCTTCATCTTCGTCCTCATCTTCACTACATGACGAAATGCTTCCAGTGGATTCAAATTTCATCTCGCCACATTCTAATGCTTCCAACACCTCTGTAATATAAAGGAAGATAAATTAATAACACTATCTGTAACTAAAAAAGCTATTTTCACAGCAAAATCACAACCAAAAAAAATAGCTGCATAAAACCCTGAACACAAAGTGTAAGTTTTCAAGTTCACATACCTGGGTGTGCCATGGCATCTTTGATACCTTGCAAATCCTTCTTGCTCCACTTCTGTACTTCTTCATCCATTTTGTGAGCTTTGGCAGGATTCAAGGCCCACAAACAACCTTTGCGCTGATTGCTTCCAGCCACTAAAAAGAACAAAAAAGAGGTCTTTGAAAATGCTTGCTAGGTATTCTTAGATGTCCATATACTAATCTCTTACAAAGTATATGCAAAGACAAGTCTATGGAAAAACTATACATATACCTATAACAAGTCATAACTTTATATAAAACTGGCATGCCTAGAAATGTGAAGTCATTATCTTACCAACTGGTTTCTCGATCTTCTCAAAGCATTTGTTGAGACTAAGGTTGTGACGCACCGAGTTCTTCCAGCCATTGGGTGCAGTCCGGAAGTAGGGGAAATGCTCGCTAAAAATAAAAATAAAACTGTTAGCACTACTATTCATGATTTACATACTATAAATAATATGCAAATATGCCATAAAAACATATATACTTCAATATGCATATATATATAGGTATGTATGTATGTATATAAATATATGTATACATGTATATGCATATACATAAAAATAATGTATGTATGTATGTACACTCAAACGCATCTCTCTACACTACAGTGTACGTGCTTTCCTACGTGTGTGCATGTGTGAGTATTTGATAGAGGGAGAGCAATATGAGAGAGAGAGAGAGAGAGAGAGAGAGAGAGAGAGAGAGAGAGGAGAGAGAGAAGAGAGAGAGAGAGAGAGAGAGAGAGAGAGAGAGAGAGAAGAGAATATGTGGTGTGTATACGTGTGTGTGTGTGTGTATACGTGTGGTGTGTGTATACGTGTGGTGTGTGTGTGTATACGTGTGTGTGTGTGTGTATACGTGTGTGTGTGTGTATACGTGTGTGTGTGTGTATGTGTGTGTGTGTGTGTATAGTGTGTGTGTGTGTGTATACGTGTGTGTGTGTGTGTAACGTGTGTGTGTGTGTGTATACGTGTGTGTGTGTGTGTATACGTGTGTGTGTGTGTGTGTGTGTGTGTGTATACGTGTGTGTGTGTGTGTGTGTGTGTGTGTGTGTGTGTGTGTGTGTGTGTGTGTGTGTGTGTGTGTGGTGTGTGTGTATACGTGTGTGTGTGTGTGTGTGTGTGTGTGTGTGTGTGTGTGTGTGTGTGTGTGTGTGTGTGTGTGTGTGTGTGTGTGTGTGTGTGTGTGTGTGTGTGTGTGCGTGCGCGCGAGTACGCTGTTTAAATTTAGTTGAACAAAGACCAATTTAGCCTGCATTATCATATGTCCGATAAAAAATTTACTATGCACAATTAAAGGTTCAAGAAAATCAATACCTACAACTTTAAACAACTTTCCCAAATAAAAAAGAGAGGAATATAAATAACAAACATGTGGCGAAGCTCCTCTGATTAACAAAGCAAAATACCAACGTTTTTACCTCCCTCTACCTCTTGGCAACACCGCATTTCTCCACGCGTGTACACTTTACAAAGACGATTTCCTCCCCCCCCCCCTCCTAACCAAGACGGGCAAGAATATAAGGCAAACGTCAACTTGAAACAGTAACAAGGAGAAATATCTAGACCTTAACGAAAGCGGCGTTCCTGGGCGAATAGGCACGGCGCAAGGGGAAAGGAAACCAGCATTTGCTCTTCCGTTTAATGCTGAATACAATATCGATCAGTTTCGCTTTCCATGCCGTTCCCCCCCGTGTATCACTAGCCTACTCCCGGTGTACTTTTAAACGCTGCCAGCAAAACTTACGCAAAAAAACAACTGCACAAGACCGAAATGTTTCTCTAAGTTTGTGCTAAACATTTAGAAAATGGGATAAAAATTAAGTGTTCATTGTAGCGGGGTTCAGCCGACAAGAGGGTGGACGGGTAGACTTCTTTGTGCGAACTCGCAAAAAGAACGAAAATCGAGCCTTAACGTTAGTTTTGCTACTGCTATACTGCATGTATGTATGCATATAAACATACAACGAAAATACACACACACATAAACATCTATAAAATAATACACGCATACAGTTTGCTTATACGTTAGCTTCAAACAATGTGAAACAAGTCGCTAACCATTTCGCTTCCAAAAAAAATCAACTGCAGTAATCTAACGTCATTAATACGAATCAACAAATAAAAACGTCCTTTGAAAAACGCCAATTTCTTCTATTCCTCTTTCCGTGTAACGTTGAGCTTCGAATGTGGGGTTAGGGTGGCGGGAGGCTATGGGGAGGTAGTTTATGGGGGAGGGGAGGAAAGGGAAGGGAGGGAGGGAGAGGGGGAGCTGAGTGAGCGAGAGAGGAGGGGTGGACACGGATGCAGGAAAGAGGGGTAAGAATGAGAGTGGGAAACGAGACCCGTGAGGAAATAATACACAGGGTAAGAGAGAAGGGAGGGAAAGTGGGAGAGGAGGGAGGGGAGGAGAGAGGGAGAGAGAGAGGAGAGGGAGAGGGAGAGAGAGGGAGAGAGAGAGAAGAGAGAGAGAGAGAGAGAGAGAGAGAGAGAGAGAGAGAGAGAGAGAGAGAGAGAGAGGAGAGAGAGAAGAGAGAGAGAGAGAGAGAGAGAGAGAGAGCGGGGGAGCGAAAAAGCACGGAGACAATGGCATTAACGATACAACCAAAAGTCGTGCAGTAAATGGAGGAAGGAAGACTCTAGAGGAGCGCAAAGGGAACACAGCATAGACAGCGATGCGGGTGTGGAAGGATAGTGGCCGGTGGTGGAGGTGGTCGCAGGCAGGAAGGAAGCTCGGTTTAAATTCGAGCCCTGCCATGGAGACTCGCAACAAAGAAAATGACACGAGATGCCTTGGCGCCCAAAACAAACGGAACGATGATGTTGCCAAGGAATAAAAAAGCAATGGTGTGACACTACATTTGAAAAAAAAGAAAGATCATTTGAAGACAAAGTCGGGCGTTCGGCGGTTGTGGGCTCACAGGAGGACAAGGGAGGTACGGGGAGGGGGGAGGGGGAGGCGGCAGCTGGCGGGCTCAGCCGTTATCACAAGGGAAGCCACATGGTCAAGCTCAGCTGTTCTACGATCAGCTGAGGAAAAACACCTTTTATTGACACACCATCTGCCGACCTACCTACTGACCGTGCCATAGTAGTAATCCAAAATGTACAGCCCATTTCGCAAGAACAAAAACGTATTGTTTCCAATGCTTTTGGCAATCACAAAGGAAAAGTTTATTCTAAAATAAAATCAAACGACAATCTAATAGTACTAAAGACAAACCAGCGACTTACAACAAACTTCACAAATAGCGCGCGCGCGATTTTTTTTATACTGGTTTTCATTCATATAATATTCTGATCACGCAAGCTCCTCTATTTACATTTATTTCTGAAGGAAAATGAAAGTCAATTAAGCAGCTGCGATAAAGAGACCCATAAAAATCAATAAAGGTAACGATACTTTGATAAACGACAGGCCAGGATCTGAAGATTCGGTTATTTTTTCTTGTTCACATTGCAAGAAATATCTAAACAACATTCATAAGTAGTGTCTGCTTGCGAGCAGCTGCTACCAGGTAGAGTGCAACACACGAGGTTCACACTGCACTCAACACCTGCCGCAACAATGACCCTTCATCTGTCCCAGAGATTACCTTGGGACCAGCTGCCTCTGACACGCGACATGGAACGAGACGATCACAAAGATGAACCTCACGTTTCAAATGATTCTTTACACGTGGAAATTCGAGCGAAGTCTATTTGAAATGAACATAACTTGGACTTGGCATCTGTAAGGTTGCATAGCGTGCACTACTTGGCACATTTTTGAAATACTGTAGGGGAAGTTAGTCTTCTTTTCACAATCAGAGAAGCCGAATGTCCTAGAGTAAATTGCCTTAGTTTATTTACA
The DNA here is from genome assembly GCF_003789085.1 of Penaeus vannamei. Taxonomy (NCBI): domain Eukaryota; kingdom Metazoa; phylum Arthropoda; class Malacostraca; order Decapoda; family Penaeidae; genus Penaeus; species Penaeus vannamei. Next base: position 276,454 of record NW_020872490.1, read on the forward strand.
CTGGCTTTTTACTAACAATGCATCCCTTCCGCGCAGTTGTAAAATATCAACTGGAACACATACAAACACACATGCATATTCCAGAGATCGCCATGGATTGCAGATGTTTTTGTTTTAAACGTGGAACGAGCAATACAGATAATTTTACACCTCACCTCCGAAAGTGTCTTTTTTGTATTTCTACACACGAGACGCCTACCAAATACAGAAACTCACCACATAAAGCTGTAGATCTCGGACACTGGTAAGCTGCCTGTGGTGCTGTTTTTCAGGGCCAGAGCAATGAGACACGAATAAGAATACGCTGGCTTGGGAAACACTCTCTCCTCTGGTCGCAAGTCTTTCCTTGGCTTCCCTGTACTTTTGTACCTATTACGAAAAAGGAGAGGAAAACAAAAGTTTTTAAAATGTCCACCCAAACATATACATATAAAGTTTAGTCATTATCGTGAATGCTTACGGAATCCTCCTTAACTTCACAAGGAGAGCTTCATACCTATTGTTAAGAATGGTGTGAGTTGTGGTGGTTCGGGCAGTGATAATCGGCGTTGTGGTTGGTGTGGTGGTAGCGGCGGTTGAAGGATGAGTAAGCTGTTGTGTTCCCGATCGTTGGGTAGTTTGTACTACCATCTGAGATGCATTTACGGTGGGTCTAGTCATCACAGTGGGTTGCGACGGGGTTTGTGGCGTGGACTGCGTCGAAACCATTGGATTCTGTTGACGTATATTTTGACCAATTGATGACGGAGTTCGCATCACAGTGACTTGTGTGGTTACCGTCGTTCCATTTGTAGATTGTGATTGGGGAGTCTGCAAAACGAAAGAGAAAAACAAAAATTATTTCATTTCTCGTTCCTTATAAATACATGAAATATATTCGATATCAAATAGTAGGCACATAAATGCGCACACGCAGACACGAGGAGGAGTAGGAGTAGGCAGAGGAGAGGAGGAGGAGGAAGGAGGAGGAGAGGAGGAGGAGGGAGGAGGAGGAGGGAGGAGGAGGAGGAGGAGGAAGAGAGGAAAGAGGAAGAACAGGAAACGAGGAAGGAGGGAGAGAGAGAAAAGAGCGGAGGGCGAGAAAGGAGCGGTGGGAGAGTATAATCATAATAATAAAGTGAAATTGATAGATGAGAGACAGATAAAGTGAGAGGAGACAGAAAAAACGAGAGTGAGAGAGAAAGAGAAGGGAGTGGGGGAGAGTGAGTGAGTGAGGGAGAGGGAGAGAAGGGAGTGGGGGAGGGAGGGAGAGAGAGGGAGTGGGGGATGAGGGAGAGAGTGAGGGAGTGGAGTGGGGGAGCGAGAGGGAGGGGGAAGGGAGGGAGGGAGGGGAGGGAGGGAGGGAGAGAGAGAGAGAGAGAGAGAGAGAGAGAGAGAGAGAGAGAGAGAGAGAGAGAGAGAGAGAGAGAGAGAGAGAGAGAGAGAGAGA
>NW_020872490.1:292882-297882 GCF_003789085.1 Penaeus vannamei
ATGTAAAAAAAGTTTAGCTAAGTTTATACACTTACAATCACAGTCTTTTACGTAGAATTAATAAAATCATTATATCGCATTAGGGTCAGCGTTAAAAGTTATGGCCAAATTATGTAAAAAGGAGAGAAAAAGTGTAGAAGTGCTTAACAAATTACATTTTACATCATAATATAGGCAAATGTGAGCTAAATATATAATTCTTATGAAAGTCTTACTGAATACACGTAATTATGCATTCATATTCGTGATGAATAATACGTACATTTAATGCCATTGATTAATATCCTGCTCGGCGTGAACACACAGACATTTGTTTGTGGGTGTGGATGTTTGTGTGGGCACACACGCATAAATACACACACACACACACACTTATATATATGTGTGTGTGTGTGTGTGTGAATATACATTTTATATATATATATATATATATATATATATATATAATAAATAAATATATATATATATATATAATATATATATTATATATATATATAGACATATTATATATATATATATAATATATATATATATATATATATATATACATATATATATATATATAATAATATATATATACATATATATATATATATATATATATAATATATATATATATATATATATATATATATATATAAATGCGATACATATGTACGTATATATAACATATGTATATATATGTTATATATATATATTACATATATATACATATATAATATATATATGTATGTATGATATATTATATATAATATATATAACGATAATATATACATTATACATGCATACAAATATATGTATGTGTGTGCATGCGCGCGCGCTTGTATGTGTGTCTGTGTGTGGTGCGTGTGTGTGTGTGTGTGTGTGTGTGTGTGTGTGGTGTGTGTGTGTGTGTGTGTATATATATACACACACATATATATAGATATATATACATGCATACAAATAATGTGTATGTGTGTGTGTGTGTGTGTGTGTGTGTGTGTGTGTGTGTGTGTGTGTGTGTGTGTGTGTGGTGTGTGTGTGTGTGTGTGTGTGTCGTGTGTGTGTATGTGTGTGTGTGTGTGTGGTGTGTGTGTGTGTGTGTGTGTGTGTGTGTGTGTGTGTCTGTGTGTGTTGTGTGTGTGTGTGTGTGTGTGTGTGTGTGTGTGTGTGTGTGTGTGTGTGTGTGTGTGTGTGTGTGTGTGTGTGTGTGTGTGTGTGTATGTGTGTGTGGTATCATTTATATATATATATATATATATATATATATATATATATATTACATAAAAAATACAGATTAATAAATATTCGCACAAAAAATCATCTTGACACAAGGTGACAAATTATGATTTTCTCATGTTCCATACATTTTCCATGTGCAAAGGTTAAATTGGCTATTTACGGCCGTCCAGATGTAATAACAATACAAACTGTTATGAATGGGCGGGAAGATTAGGTCTGTACACCGAATGACTCAGTATTTAAAATCTACACACTGAATGGATACATTTCTCGTTTTCTTAATTCAAAACACAATGCATTCGTCATTTTCTCTTTAACCGCCATTAATTTAATCTAGATCTATGTAATATTTTAAGGTATTAAAGTTCTCTTAATACCGCTACGTATCCACGTCCTCCGAGAAATGAATTCAGTAATCTGAGCATGCAAAAGAGGTGAGTGTGTGAAGGTTGCGCTATAACGGTGTCCTGAGATACGTTACTGAATCCTTGTCCGATCACGTTACAACTCGAAGAGCGACCTCGCCACATCCTTGTAACCAAAGGGTGGCTTCCTCACTAGCCTTCTTCCCACAGCTCCTTCACATGCCTCTAGTGTGCCAACTGCATTGCCCCTCCATTCTACAATGAGATTCCTTGCTGTTGTTTGTTTTTTTGTCTCTTAAATCCCTTCACGATTATTCGGAGAAATCGATTCGAACACTTGTAGAGCGATCGTCTCAACACCTCGCTTTATATCACGACACTCAGTACGTCTCTTGCGTGGCTGATGAACGTTTTCAAGCACGCCAGTTCGATCTTGAAAGCTGGAGACATAATTCTATATCAGCGAGGTAAGTACAGACACTTGTAAAAGCGCGATAAAATAGTCCAGGGAAAAACAACACAAGTTTCGGAAACACACCATCATCATACCAGGTCACGTGACATCGAAATCGCTATTACATTTTCAATGACACTCCTCTAAATCTTGCCAGTCATACACATCTAGTTTCACGCATCTAGATTCCTTTCAAATAGCATATCGTTAGGTCGAAAGCCTCGCTCAAACCTTCACAAACATCCGTAACGCAGAATCGCACAACTCTACAGATCCCCGGAACGATACGCATTCGTAAGCCACATGAACGCAGCACACACTCGTATATTTTACTAGCACATAACCCCCACGAAGTCCCATTCCTTTTGCAAGGTGGCGCCACACACATACACAGCCTTCCAGCATCATTTGCAGCACCTGCCATCCCCAACCACCACGCCTTCGATAAACACCGCGTTTTCTCAACTACGATGCCACTCACTTCTCGAGCATTTGTGACCATCGACAGTGTCACGAGGGCAAGAGGAAGTCCCCCGACGAAACGTGCGGCATTATTTCAGTTACGACAATATACGACATAACGAACAAACGGCCTCGTCTTAAGGGACACAGCAGGGGAATCAGTCACCCACATATTTTCCCGCCAATACACATGTGAACGGCGTATCCAGTCACGGCGGCCTCAGTCGGACTGCTGTTAAAGAGCGTGAATGGGATGAACACACGTCCACCTGGCACTAAAAAGTCGGTCTTGTCTGAATTGGAAGGTCTGTTTCGTTCCACGCCTCAAAGTCATCCACATTTGCAGCTGCTGATGTTTCTTTAGATTCGACAGGAGCTGGATGGTAAGAGGTACTAAAGATCTAAAGGTGGGCGTTTATTTTGTGGAAACGAGATTTACACAAATGCTCTTTTGTCCCAAGAAATGTGTGCAAGATGTTTCAGCTATAGACTGCCGTGTTATATTCCCGAAAAGGCACCAAACACCGTGCAGAAACCAGTGAGAATTATCAGCCAGCAAATATCAAGCTTTGAGGCTAACAAAAGAACAAGTTACGATAAGTGAACACTTCTGAGTGAAAAATCAATAAAGAACGGCTCTCGTGACGGGCCCCAGCGCACTGTTTTGTAACCAGCTAACCCTTTGATTCCAATACACGTCAGCTAATCCAATCAAACGTTTTTTTGACATCACAAGACACTTTATTTAGACACATTTCAGTATTTTATTAATTGCGAAAGATAAACACGACATGATAAAGGAGGAACTACAGGGGGGAAAACGGACAACGGAATATAAACGGGAATTCCTCTTATTCAAAAGATATCCTCGTCCTCTTATCGATTTTGGACTTGGGGTGAACAGAGGGTGAGTGTGGTGTGTGTGTGTGTGTGTGTGTGTGTGTGTGTGTGTGTGTGTGTGTGTGTGTGTGTGGTGGTGTGTGTGTGTGTGTGTGTGTGTGTGTGTGTGTGTGTTGGATATCATTATTCACATCAGAATACAGATTCTTATGGCATTGTGTATACAGTTTATATATCATATGTTCTATCATATGCCCTGGAATTGTTTCTGCAATAACTGCGCGTGAAACAGGCCTATAATAACAGCTTTACTGAAATGCGTAGTGAAATATGTAAACCACTCAGGATCAGAGAACAGATATAGGCCTTTATATATAATTAGTAATGAAATAGACAGTGATTTTAAATACCTTTCAGTTCCTTTGTGATTGAGCTTGTGCGCAAACAACGTTTGTTTACCCTCGCGTCCAAATAATTGATTATCACTATGGTATGATATATAAAAAGGTTTAGAAAATACACAAAGGACGGGGGGAAAGTACGTTTACATTCAAGAGAGATGGAGAGATCACTGGCGAGGGGTTGAGGTAGGGCTGTGTGCTTGTGTTTCAGCGTTTCATTTTTTGACTATGTTGATGAGGCTTTCCTAATTTTATTCTTTGTTTACCTATATTCCGGCTTATCATAGGCGCTTATGATTATCAGGAAATGCAGCTCGTAGATTTGCACGAAGTTGTGGGGCGTATATGAAGTGTGAGAGAGAAAATTACAAATATATGTATTAGCAATGTTGTAGTAGACACACTCCCCTTCGACAAGTAATTCTAGGAACGTCCAGTTAACGTATTTAAAATGATGTGTATGCATTGCGTTTTGTTCTGCCATTTGGACGTGTTTTGTCATCCATTATAACTCGATGCCTTTCCCAGTGACGTTCTCTGCATACCATGTTCCTTGGGGTATAGGCATTAATGAAGAAAGTGAGGGGGGAAATTCACAGAGGAATACACCGTGAATGCTGGAAATATTACACACACTGCATCAGCATATTCGGAAGGAGTGAGATGCAGAGGGGTTGTAGGCATTAAATCGAGTGTAACTAATGTTCCTCGTGTGCCCTATGCGAAAGAGGATGGGGGTAACTTTGGGGGAATTCCTCTTCATAGGCGCTTGAACTTCCAATCTGCGACATCACAGAATCCCCATTATGTAGCTAGCTGATCCGCGAAAGGTGTTGGGGGTGGATAATATCACTGGCCCGAAAGAGAGAGAGAGAGAGAGAGAGAGAGAGAGAGAGAGAGAGAGAGAGAGAGAGAGAGAGAGAGAGCAATGAGAGAGAGAGAGAGAGAGAGAGAGAGAGCAAGAGAGAGAGAGGAGAGAGAGAGAGAAAGAGAGAGAAAGAGAATTTGTGTTGGTATTAAGTATATATTGTTTGCATGGTAAAGCGATGAATTCCTTCCGCCAGTTACGCATCTATTGGAAATTTTCGACTTTGCTGAATATAATTTTACTGATTGTAGCATTGCTGTCACTCGCCGCATGATTTTGGTTGTTATTGTCCAGTGATCTGAGGCTTGACAATATACTATGATTTTACACTTTCCCTGCAATGATGACGGTGATTGAAGCACAGATGAACAATCATCATTATTATT
>NW_020872490.1:302882-308322 GCF_003789085.1 Penaeus vannamei
TCCATCTATTTACGTATATATGTATAATACGTATGCACGCACTCTATCTATATATATTTACTTATGCATCTTTTACACACACACACACACTACACACTACACACACACACACAACACTAACACACTACACACACTACACACACTACACACACTACACACACTACACACACTAAACACACAACACTACACACACAACACACCACACACACACACACACACACACACACACACACACACACACCACACACACACACACAACACACAACACACACACACACACACACACACACACACACACACACACACACACACACAACACACACCACACACCACACACACACACACACAACACACACACACACACACACACACGTTTTCCAATCTTTCGGAAATAAAGGGCTAAAGCAAAGTCAAAATAAGTCTTATATCAACTTTGGGTTAAAGAGCCAACAATGCCACTTATTTCATTTGTCCAAAGGATTATTGCTTATATATTTTTCATTGCCAAAGCATATGTTAAATACTTGACTTAATTTCATATATATTGCAAATGTGATCTTTTCATAAAATCTGAAAATCAAAATATATGATTTAGCTCAAACTATGAATAAAGTGAAGAGCACAAAGAAAATACAACATACTTAGCATGAACAAAAGGATTAAAGTGCCACACGAAAAAAACTTGGCTATGTTGTCTGACAACCTGATTAAAGTAAATCAAAAGATACTCCTGTATTAGAAATAATATCTTTATCAAGGTGAAATATGGCATTTTTTATATGATACCCTTAAAACCAATATACTAAGGGAAATAAATATTTAAAAAGTTAACTATTGCAATAATGAGGCACATGATACATCTACATGGAAGCAAGATATGAATAAGTTAGATATTTTTTTCTTGCTTTGAAATAAATTTCACATTTCTCCTAGTTCATTTTTTATCTGATCTGTTCTACTGTTGCCTGGGAGTATTCAATTTTTTCTGTTTTTAGTCAAATAAAATCAGTTTAATTAACTCTAATGCTGTCTTTTCCATCCTGTTTGTGTTTATGCATCAATCTAAAAACATAATGAAACATCAACATTTATTATTATTATTATAAAATAAGTGGTATAAAACATTTGAAATTATATTTATGGGTCATGCCATTATCTGTAAAATATATCTATCTAATTCAATGGATATGGCATATTGTACTGACATTTATTCAAGTCCTTATATAAAAAAATAACTACATTCTTATGTCTTTGAGGTAACCCAGAGTACATTAAAATCTGTTTCAGCCATTAAACCAACAAGACATTATACTGCTTCTTTACAAGAAAAGAAGTCAAGCTGCCTTTAAAAGTTGCCACACCCATAGTTTATACTTTTTAAAGTATTAGTTAACTAATATAAAATATAAAATCTAAAATGTAAAAAAAAGAAAGAAGAAAAAAATAAAGTTGAAACTTTTATGGCACATCAGATCTATATGACTTTGAATATGATAAATCAGTGAAAATGAAATGAGGAGACAACATTCGCCAACAAACTGCATTGCACAACTGTGGCTGCTTTCAGTCTTAGTAACTGGTGCAAAACAATAGGTGACAAATTGTAAATCATAATGTAATAAACCTCTTCTTTGATTACAAAAGCAATTAAGATACCTAATAAAAATATCTATGATACTAAATAAAAGGTCTAAAATGCTAAATGCTTCAAGTACACAGGAAATACATAAATGGAAATGAAGAATTTGAATAGAAAAACCTGAGTAGGTATCCAGTATGAAAAAGTGAGGTATTCTTATAATACTTTCCCTGTTAAAGTGGAATGAATACTTCATAATTACGTAAATAAAGTGAAAAAATCTAGTCTTTCAAAATGCTATTGCTAAAGATATCTTAAGTTTTTTGAGCAAGCATTAAATGGTTTACCACCTATAGTGACAAATAATACAAATTTAAACTACTACATTCATCCTGAAATATACTTTAAAGCAAATAAATTTTGTCCAATCACTTAAATATATTGAATCTATTTATAACATTGTAAATGATTCCTATTGTTAACAAACATAATAAAGACGAGTTTATTAAATTTCACTAAAGTGTTCTTTTTAACTTCTCCCTGTAATACTAAATAATTGTACATCAATTTTGTACTAGTCTATACACACTCCAAAGTTCAGTTCTCAATGACAGAACCGAGTCTTTTTGATCTCCTTACCGGCGACTCTCGGGGCATTGAGTCTACGTCTTTAATTTTCTTTGTAACCTTGACTTTGGGTGTTCTGGCGTTCTTGACGTTGGGTGTTCTGGCATTTTTCACAGGCTTCTTTTCTCTGTTATTTGCCCTCTTGGGTTTATTCTCTTTAAGTTTTTGAGCTAACTTGTTGCTTATAGTTATGGAGGTCTTAACAGCATTATTTTCCTTTATGTTTGCGCTCTTTTTGCTGTTTTTTCTGGCACGTCCTTGCTTCTGTTCTTCCTTAACTTCCTTCTTTACCTTCTCCTTTACTTCCTTCTTTATCTCCTTCTTTACTTGCTTCTTCATATCTTCCTTTAATTCCTGCTTTAGCTGTTTCATATCTTCCTTCTTTATCTCATCTTCAGCCTCCTTCTTAACACGTTTCCTGCTGCTTCCATGGTTTGCTGTATCTTCTTCATCAACATCTTTTTTATTTTTCTTACTCTGCTTTTTACCTCTTGAGGCTGCAGCTGTTAAGCAAATAAAAAAATATACTAGAATACAAGTAATTATGGTATTCATAGGTATGCAAATGAATCAAGAGTCCTACCACTGACATCATTGCTGGATGTTAAAGCAAGAATCTAGTAACGCTTTGTGCTAGAGAGAGAGAGAGAGAGAGAGAGAGAGAGAGAGAGAGAGAGAGAGAGAGAGAGAGAGAGAGAGAGAGAGAGAGAGAGAGAGAGAGAGAGAGAGAGAGAGAGAGAGAGAGAGAGAGAGAGAGAGAGAGAGAGAGAGAGAGAGAGGAGAGAGAGAAAAGAGAGAGAAAGAGAAAGAGAAAGAAGAGAGAAGAGAGAGAGAGAGAGAGAGAGAGAGAGAGAGAGAGAGAGAGAGAGAGAGAGAGAGAGAGAGAGAGAGAGAGAGAGAGAGAGAGAGAGAGAAAGAGAGAGAGTGAAAGAGAAAGAGAGAGAGTGAAAGAGAAAGAGAGAGAGTGAAAGAGAAAGAGAGAGAGTGAAAGAGAAGAGAGAGAGAGAGAGAGAGAGAAGAGATGAAAGAGAAAGAGAGAGAGAGAGAGAGAGAGAGTGAAAGAGAAAGAGAGAGAGAAGAGAAAGAGAGAGAGTGAAAGAGAAGAGAGAGAGTGAAGAGAAAGAGAAAAAGAGAGAGAGTGAAAGAGAAAGAGAGAGAGTGAAAGTGAAAGAGAGAGAGAGTGAAAGAGAAAGAGAGAGAGTGAAGAGAAAGAGAGAGAGTGAAAGAGAAGAGAGAGAGAGTGAAAGAGAAAGAGAGAGAGTGAAAGAGAAAGAGAGAGAGTGAAAGAGAAAGAGAGAGAGTGAAAGAGAGAGAGAGAGAGAGAAAAGAGAGAGAGAGAGTGAAAGAGAAAGAGAGAGAAAGAGAGAGAGAGAGAGAGAGAGAGAGAGAGAGAGAGAGAGAGAGAGAGAGAGAGAGAGAGAGAGAGAGAGAGAGAGAGAGAGAGAGAGAGAGAGAGAGAGAGAGAGAGAGAGAGAGAGAGAGAGAGAGAGAAGAGAGAGAGAGAGAGAGAGAGAGAAAGAGAGAGAGAAGAGAGAGAGAGAGAGAGAGAGAGAGAGAGAGAGAGAGAGAGAGAGAGAGAGAGAGAGAGAGAGAGAGAGAGAGAGAGAGAGAGAGAGAGAGAGAGAGAGAGAGAGAGAGAGAGAGAGAGAGAGAGAGAGAGAGAGAGAGAGAGAGAGAGAGAGAGAGAGAGAGAGAGAGAGAGAGAGAGAGAGAGAGAGAGAGAGAGAGAGAGAGTGAGTGAGTGAGTGAGTGAGTGAGTGAGTGAGAGAAAGAAAGAGAGAGAGATCTGATCAGCCAAATACTTAATTTCCTGGTCCCTCAAGGTTTTTTAATCATATTCCTTGATAACAACATCCTGAAAAGACTAACCTACCCCATGCCAGCGATCAGTCACGAGAAAGAGCTCTTGGAGAAAACTACTGTGAAAATATACTAATGTTGTGAGTATCTTTTGTTTGACACCTTTAATTCAGTGGCCTATAAAATTCAAAGGATATGTGAAGTCATTTATATAAATTAATTTGTAGTGACACAAATGCATATCTTCATGATATACTACTACCGTATATGTGTATATATATATATTTTTTTCTCTGCATCAAATGTGATATGAAACTCGAAGAGGGTGACTGCCAACTGCCACTACTCAGATACCTACTTTTTTATGTAAAACAGCAGATTTACTGATAATCACATTGACTCATGCATCTGGCAGTGTGTACATCTGTGCAAGTACTTTGGATTTGGATTAAACTTTAATTCGGATTTAACTTTTCTGACCTGTACAGAAGACACCCTATGGTACCTTTTGCACTAGACCTTGAGACACCAGAAAAAAAAGTTTCCACCCTCATATTTCACTATTGTCTCAACTCTGCAAGGATCACAAATATTAAATACTCCTTTGTGAAGAAAACCTAAAAATACCAATAACAATGTTGGTTATACTGCAATAAAAAGTGAAAACAAACTACAGGTAGATGCCATACTTACCTTTTGGCACCATTTTTCCAGGCTTTCCACTAAACCACATAGTACGGCCATTGTGGTCTACCATATTGTTCATTCCATCTTGATAATAACACTGAAGCCATTCCTATAAGAGGTCAGTCTGTATTAGCTTACAATATTCAAGTCTCTTAAAAGGTAGAAAGCATTTTCATATCTCTACATTTTCAAATGACTTACACAATATAATCTCTTAGATAATCTTCAAGTCTTCTTACAACATGCAGTAAATACTTTTAAAAAGTCTTCATAAAAAATACAATAAATTCAAAATAAAACTTCAAAATAATACAGAAAGTACATAAAAGACATACCTTAAAGGCCTTGTAATCATCTTCATCTGCATCCAAGTCCACATTATATCCTTTACCTTTGCCTTCAAGATTTATTACCTCTTTTGGCAATATGTGACACAAGTCTAAGATGTCTGGCTCACACTTCACACCAGCTGCTGTTTTAGGGGAAAGTGTAGACTCGTACCACTTGCTAAAGGGCTTGATTTCACTCAGAACCTCACGAGCTTCATCAAAAGGAGCAATGCCACACCTAATAAAGAATATATTCATGAGTATATGTGGAAGTATTAAGAAAGTAAACATATATATATATATATATATATATATATATATTATATATTAATATATATATATATATATATATATGTACATATAATTAGCTGATACTGTTTGCTGCTAACTGTGCCAGATACCTCCAGCATGGGTTAGC
>NW_020872490.1:308422-310922 GCF_003789085.1 Penaeus vannamei
ACACACACACGGCACGCACGCGGCGCGCACACACACATGCACACTCACACACACAGACACATGCACACACACTCGCACACACACACGCACGCACGCACGCGGGCGCGCGCACACACACATACACGCACACACACAGACATATATATATATATATGTATGTGTGTGTGTGTGTGTGTACTTAATACCTACACACCTCCACACCCACGCAACTCGCGAGGCCGCACACCTGTAGCCGCACACGCGCCTGGCCCGCAGCGAGAACCGAGCAGCCGCGCCTCCTGCGTCCTCCTTCGCCGGGCGACCCGCGGACACTGACGCAGGGAAGGGATGATGAGCCAAACACACCCGCGCATACATACACACCCGCGCTTCGTGTTACGCCATAGACCAGGTCCCCCTCTTCCATTCTGTGGCCCCCAGTATATAATAATCAGAGGAGATGGCAGACACTACACAGGGCCATGGAACTGATTAAATACTCACTTCCATGGCCCTGTGTAGTGTCTGCCATCTCCTCTGATTCAGTTTTTTACGTGTTATGGAGAGTGTAATGGTGTCTAGCTCTCGGACGTGAACACTCTATCGAAAGATTCCAATTTATTGATATGTGAGAGATAACTATAGGTAGGTACTGGAGGTGTGAGAAGATTCCATTTAATCGAGGTCGTAATCTCTAAAATTGGTCAGTGGCCACCTGGGAAGTACCCTGTGGCCCCACCTGTCATAGAGCCTCTCTTTTGGCCTGTGGGAAGGGTTAGTGTGCACTGTGCGTGGGAGGGAGAGGGGGGGAGGGGGGGTAAGGTGGAGTGGGGTGGGAGGAAGGGAGGGTGTATGTGTGTGTTTCTTCGGGGAGGACGTACGTGTGTGTGTGTGACTGTGTGTGTGTATATGCGTACGTGTGTGTGTCTGTGCATGAGTATATGCGCGCTTCTGTGTGTCTGTGTGTGAGTATATGCGCGCTTGCGTGTGTGTGTGTGGCTGTGTGTGAGTATATGCGCGCTTGTATGTGTCTGTGTGTTTGTGTGTGAGTATATGCGCGTTTGTGTGTGTGTGTGTGTGTGTGAGTATATGCGCGCTTGTGTGTGTGTGTGTGAGTATATGCGCGCTTGTGTGTGTGTGTGAGTATATGCGCGCTTGTGTGTGTGTGTGTGAGTATATGCGCGCTTGTGTGTGTGTGAGTATATGCGCGCTTGTGTGTGTGTGTGTGAGTATATGCGCGCTTGTGTGTGTGTGTGAGTATATGCGCGCTTGTGTGTGTGTGTGTGAGTATATGCGCGCTTGTGTGTGTGTGAGTATATGCGCGCTGTGTGTGTGTATATGCGTGTGTGTGTGTGTGTGTGTGTGAGTATATGCGTGCTTGTGTGTGTGTTTGTGTGTGAGTATGTGCGTGTCTGTGTGTGTGTGCGTGTATGTGTGTGGGTGTAGGTGTATGCGTATATATGCCAACACCTGCACATAATTTTGTAAGTAATGTATATCTGACATGTTCTACCTCATGCATACCAGTATTGCTTATTGCGCAAAACTCGGAAAGTAATTTGGAAATCAATGACTAAAATTATATATTTAAAGTTTCCTTCACTTAAAATTTGCTTATACCCTTTACTTTCTTCCACATCTAATAAATTATCTTTTTTTATCTTTTTTCACTAATTCTAAACCTTTATCTGTTCATATTTTTCATCATCTTTCACTTCCCATCTTTATTCTTATAGTTTCTTCGTTTTCTTTATTTTTTCTTTCCACTCTCTGTTTTATTCTTTTCTTGTCCCTTCTTTTCATTCTTATTCCTGTTGTATTTCTCCAATTGTTTAGTTTTGTCTTTTATTATTATCATTTTCTCTCTCTCTTCCTTCTTTCTTCTGTCTTCGTTTTTTTATTTTCTTTTTTTCATCTATTGTTATCTTTTATATTTTTTCTCTCTTCCTTTGTTTCGTATTGTTTTTTTTCTTTCTTTCTTGTTTTTTGTTGTTTTTTCTCTTTGTTTCTTATTTTCAATTTTCTTTACCACTTTTTCTCATCTTCTATTCTCTCTTATCTACCGTTTTCATTATTTTTTCCGTTACACTTTACTGTTTTTTTGTGTGTGTTTTTTCTTTACCATTTACTTTCCACCATTTTCATTAATTTCCGATTCTTTTATTTTTCTTTACCACTTTCTCACCTATTCTTTTTTCTCTCTTTCTTTCTTTCTGTTACTTTCGTCATTCATTTCCTTAATTTCTTCTTTACCACTTCATCTCCTAATCTTAATTCACTATTCTTTTCACATCTTTCGTCCTTCCTTTCCATAACTTTCTCCTTTTTTTCTATCTAATTTCTTCCCATCTCCCGTTTTCATTCATTCTCAGACGCGCTTTTGTTTTTGTCTCCGCTCAACAGATGGCGTTCTCATCACGCGCCAATCCAGGTCAGGAGGGAATCGAGGTGACCTTGGCAGCTCCTTGGGCGTGGGCGTGGGAGGGGAGGGTAGAGGGGTAGGTGAGGGGGTTGGGTGGGG
>NW_020872490.1:323422-330922 GCF_003789085.1 Penaeus vannamei
GAAGAAATTCGACACGTGATAGACATCCTCGGCGATAGATAGAAACATCTGCTTTGGCATTATCGAGGTTCTTGTCGAGTGTCGGCCGGGGATTGGCCCATCGCTAGACCCGAGATTGGATCAGATGTGGTATGTGTGGTTTTGCATGTTGCTGTTTTAATTATTGTTGTTGTTGGCGTTGTTGATGATGTTATCTTTATTGCTGTTACTGTTGTTTGTATTATTATCATTTTTGATAGAAGTATTAGTATTGATATCATTATCATGATTGTAATCACTTTATTACCATTACCATTACGGTCATCACCACTGTTATTATCATTATTATAATGATCATAAACATTATTAATATCATTAATAGTCAATTTCTATTTAGTCTGCATATCTGTCAATAGATGATCCTTTTAGATAACGGAAATTTTATTTTATTTTATTGAACTTTTTTATGGTTCATAAAAAAGTTCATGATTAAAGTTAGTGATACAAAATTAAGTTCATATTTTTTCTATGTTTTTCATTTAACTTTTATATCTTAGCTATAATTGAGGTTTATTTATCTGGTTATTGTGATCTTCATAATCATCTGTACATTTACTAAGCGTATGTTTCTGATATATACGGTAGATATGTGTGGGTGTGGGTGTATATGTACAGACACACACACACAGACATACATACATATATATGTGCGTGTGTGTGTGTGTGTGAGTGTGCGTGTGTGTGTGTGTGTGTAAGTGTGTGTGTATGTTGTAGTGTTGTGTTTGTGTGTGTGTATGTGGTGTGTGTGTGTGTATGTGTGTTGTGAGTGTGTTGTGTGTTTTGCGTGTGTGTGCGTGTGTGTATTTTTTTGTGTATGTGTATGTGTGTGTGTGTGTGTGTGTGTGTGTGTGTAAGTATGCGTGTGTGTGTGTGTGTAGGGCCGAGGACAAGAAAGGCCAATGTCCTGGAAGGCAATTTGGAGAAAAACGCTTTTGAAAGTTTGTTCCTCCAATTGAAATCCGCAATGATCACGAAATGATATTTCACTTTTCCTGCGACCAATCAAAATCTGTTACATTAATCTAATCCTTTTCATACACAACGGAAATAATGAATATTTTTCATAGCTAGAAATAACTATTACTTTTTTCTTTTCTTTTCTTATCTTTTTTGATGTGCTTTCAAAACAGCCATTTCAAAAATGTATTTTTCGGTGATTAATTGATAAATCATAGAATTATTATCAAAGACATTTACTTTTGTTGATGTTAAAAACCATTCCTCCAAATTCAATTTCTAACATTTTTTAGTCATTTTTGAAGTGAAAAATCTTTTGACAATAATTCTGAAATATTTTCACATTAAGCTTTTTATTTTCCTTTCTATCACTAAAAAAAACTATTACCTGTATAACTGAAAATGACACATTGACGTTAACGAAAACATAGGATAATAAGTTTTCCGTCGCCGTGTTTTCGAAATAGAGTAACGAAAACATAGATATAAGTTTTCCTCGCCATGTTTTCGAAACGAAAACATAGGATAATAATGTTCGCCCATGTTTTCGAAATAGAGGAAAACGAAACATAGGATAATAAGTTTTCCGTCGCCGTGTTTTCGAAATAGAGTAACGAAAACATAGGATAATAAGTTTTCCGTCGCCATGTTTTCGAAATAGAGGAAACGAAAACATAGGATAATAAGTTTTCCGTCGCCATGTTTTCGAAATAGAGGAACGAAAACATAGGATAATAAGTTTCCGTCGCCATGTTTTCGAAATAGAGGAACGAAAACATAATAAGTTTTCCGTCGCCATGTATTCGAAATAGAGTAACGAAAACATAATAAGTTTTCCGTCGCCGTGTTTTCGAAATAGTGAAAACTAGTAATAAGTTTTCCGTCGCCGTCGAAATAGAGGAACGAAAACATAATAAGTTTTCCGTCGCCATGTTTTCTAACGAAAACATGTTTTCCGTCGCCGTGTTTTCGAAATAGAGATATTTGTGTCACTCTGTCTCGCGGTGACGTCGGTGATTTTAGTGAACTGGATTTCAAAGCGACGCCCGCGTGGTGTCCCTAATAACTCTGATGAAGTTAGTCTTTTTAAACGGCTCGTGGATAATGAGTGCCAGTTCGGTGGAAGGATGATCTCGAAAGTGCCATTTTTTGGACATTGGACCTTCTAGCACTTGGCCCTGCACGCACACACACACACACACACACTTACACACACACACACACACACACACACACACACCACACACACTATATATATATATATATATATATATATATATATATATAATATATATATATATATATATATATATATATATATATGTGGTGTGTGTGTGTGTGTGTGTGTGTGTGTGTGTGATGTGAATTAAGTTGATGATTACATTCGTATCTTTTCCCAATAGCCATATCAACTAAGACCCATGTGCACACGACTTCATCCATCTGTAAGTGCATCTATGAGTGTTACCACGACACAACACAGCCAGATTTGCTTGCTCGTCCGAAACAAACTCATGCACCGCATTACACCCGAAGCACAACTGGGTCAGTCGCAGAATTTTTCATTTTTCAATCAACGCGAACGCCATGCACGGACAGCCATGCACGGGTATTGCACGACAACACGTAGTACCCGTTCCATCAATGGGTTAATCAAATCAGGTGCCAATTAATCTAATGGAAGAGTAACGGGCTCGAGTTTTTTTTTTTTTTTGGGTGGGAGGAGGGCCAAGTAAGTGGCACTCGCTCTCTCTCTCTCTCTCTCTCTCTCTCTCTCTCTCTCTCTCTCTCTCTTCTCTCTCTCTCTCTCTCTCTCTCTCTCTCTCTCTCTCTCTCTCTCTCTCTACAGTGCCTTCGATTGCGTGCCTGGAATTGTATTTTGTGTGGCACGGTGACCCAGATTTTTTGGGTTGGTTTATTGCAGTGTGGACAGTCGACGTGTGTCGGAGAGAGGGAGAGGGAGAGGGAGGGGGGAGGGAGAGAGAAAAAAGAAGAAGAGGGAGAGAAAGGAGGAGGGAGAGAAGAGAGAAGGAGGGGGGGAGAGAGAGAAGAAAAGAAGAGGGGGATAGAGGGAGAGAGAGAAAGAAAGGAGGGAGGAGAGGGAAGGAGAGGGAGAGAGAGGAGGGGGAGGGAGAGGAGAAGAGAAAGAAGGAAGGGAGGGAGGGGGGGGAGAAGAAGAAGGAAGAGGGAGGGAGAGAGAGGGAGAGAGAAGGAAGGAAAGAGTGAGGGAGGGAAAGAGAAGAAGGGAAGGAGAGAGAGGTGAGGGAAAAGAAAGAGAGAGAATAGAGAAAGATTGAGAAGAGTGGGAAAAGGAGTGGGAGTGAGAGAGGAGAGGGAGGAGGTGAGAGAGAAGGAAAGGGAAAGGAGAGAGAAGAGGGAAAGGGAAGAGGAGAGAGAGAAGGAGAGGGATGAGGAGAGAGAGAGAAGGAGAGGGATGAGGAGAGAGAGAGACTCGTGTAAGAAGCCTGAGGGGAGAAAGAGAAATAAGTGGCGACATTAATCGACTTACTATTGGCACCACGTATGACTCACTGACGCTAATCCACTCCCTCTGGCACCCCCCCACCCCACCCCCCCTCTTCACCCCCCTACACACTCTCCCCCCCCCTAAGTCTCCCTCTACCCTCGCTTCTTTCCCACACTCTCCTCCTTTCTCTACCTCCTCTTTTATTACGCCTTCTTTCCTTTTGCTTTTTCCTTCTTTATTGCCTCCTTCTTCATTCCCTCCAATTATCTTTCTCTTCTTTTTCACCTTCTCTTTTTCCTTTATTCTTGTTCTTCAATCTCTTTTTCTTATCCATTACTTTCCATAATTTTTTTTTCCCTCTCCACCTCTCTTTATTTCCCTTTTTATCCTATTTTTCTTACTCTTTCCTTTCTTCTTTTTTGTTATTTATCCTCTTCATGTCCTATTTTCTAGTTTTCTTCTCTCTTTTTATTCCCCGTTTTATTCCCTTCTTTTCTTTTCCTTTTTATCCTTTTCTTCTTTTCTTCGATTTTCTCTCCTCCTCTTTTCTTTTCCCATTTTCCCCTCCCTCTTTTCCTTTTCTTTCCTTTCCGTTTTTATCCTTTTTTTCTTTTCTTCCATTCTCACTTCTCTTTTCTTTTCCATTTTTCTGTCCCCACTTTTTATCCATGTCTTCCTTTCGTTTTCTTTCCTCATTTCTGTTTTCCCTCTTCTCTTTCTTCTATTTTCATTCCTCTTTTCCTATCCTCTTTATTCCCTTTTCTCTTTAGTTCTCCATCTTCTTCCTCTCCTCTTCCTTTTCCCTTTATTCCGCCCTCTTTTCCTCTCGTCTTTTCCCATTCTTCCTTTCCTCTTATCTAACCTCTTCCCTTTCATCCACCTTTTTACCTTTTTCCTTTTTATTTTCTTTCTCTCTTAATTCCTTGCACTTTTTTCTCTTCTTCTTATCCCTCCTCCTCCATTTCTCCATTCCTCCTTGCTCCCTATTTCTCCTTTTCTCTTCCTTCCTTTCCCTTCTCTTTCTCCCCTCTTTCCCTCCCCCATTTCCTTCTTTTCTTCTTTCTCTTCTTTTTCCCCTTGTTTTTCGTCACCGCCTTTCCTTGGCTCTCCTTTCCTTCTTGATTTCCCTTTGTTTCTCCTCTTTAACCCCCGTCTACTTTTCCGTCTCTTCCTTTATCCCTCCTTCTCGTGTTTCCTTCTCTTCCTCCCCCTCTTTCTATCACCTTCCTTCTCTTCCCTCTTCCTCCCTTCCCCCTTATAAGTAGTACACGCATTTCTCTCTCTCTCTCTCTCTCTCTCTCTCTCTCTCTCTCTCTCTCTCTCTCTCTCTCTCTCTCTCTCTCTCTCCTCTCTCTCTCTCTCTCTCTCTCTCTCTCTCTCTCTCTCTCTCCTCTCTCTCTCTCTCTCTCTCTCTCTCTCTCTCTCTCTCTCTCTCTCTCTCTCTCTCTCTCTCTCTCTCTCTCTCTCTCTCTCTCTCTCTTCTCTCTCTCTCTCTCTCTCTCTCTCTCTCTCTCTCTCTCTCTCTCTCTCTCTCTCTCTCTCTCTCTCTCTCTCTCTCTCTCTCTTCTCTCTCTCTCTCTCTTCTCTCTCTCTCTCTCTCTCTCTCTCTCTCTCTCTCTCTCTCTCTCTCTCTCTCTTCTCTCTCTCTCTCTCTCTCTCTCTCTCTCTCTCTCTCTCTCTCTCTCTGTCTCTCTTCTCTCTTCTCTCTCTCTCTGTCTCTCTCTCTCTCTCTCTCTCTCTCTCTCTCTCTCTCTCTCTCTCTCTCTCTCTCTCTCTCTCTCTCTCTCTCTCTCTCTTCTCTCTCTCTCTCTCTCTCTCTCTTCTCTCTCTCTCTGTCTGTCTGTCTCTCCTCTCTCTCTCTCTCTCTCTCTCTCTCTCTCTCTCTCTCTCTCTCTCTCTCTCTCTCTCTCTCTCTCTCTCTCTCTCTCTCTCTCTCTCTCTCTCTCTCTCTCTCTCTCTCTCTCTTCTCTCTCTCTCTCTCTCTCTCTCTCTCTCTCCTCTCATCTCCTCTCCTCTTCATAATAAGCATCTTAAGAGATTTTCTCACTCCTTTTTCTTGCTGACCTGAATTCCTATTTTATGAGTCTCTTTAACTCCCGTCTACTTTTCCTTCTCTTCCTTTATCCCTCCTCGTGTTTCCTTCTCTTTCCTCCCCTCTCTTAATCACCTTTCTTGTTTCTTCTTCCTTCCTCCTTCTCTCTCTTCCTTCTTCCTAGCACCTTCCTACTCTTCCCTTTTCCTCTCCCCTCCCTCTTTTCTCTCCCTTCTCTTCCTACCACCTTCCTTCCCTTCCCTCTTCCTTCCCCTCCCTCTCTTCTCCCCCTCTTCCTCCCCTCCCCCTATAAGTAGCACACGCCCCCCCTCCTCTCTCTCTCTCCTTCCTCATCTCTCTTCCTCCTCTCTCTCTCTCTCTCTCTCCCTCATCTCTCTCCCTCTCTCTCTCTCTCTCTCTCTCTCTCTCTCTCTCTCTCTCTCTCTCTCTCTCTCTCTCTCTCTCTCTCTCTCTCTCTCTCTCTCTCTCTCTCTCTCTCTCTCTCTCTCATCTCTCTCTCCTCTCCCTCATAATAAGCATCTTAAGGGATTTTCTCTCCTTTTTCTTGCTGACCTGAATTCCTATTTTATGCACTGAGTCCTAATTTTATTTCATTCCTTCTTTGTCTGTTTATTCATCTTTGTTTTTCTCTCTCTCTTTATCTGTTTATTTATCTTAATTTTGTTTTATTCTTTCTTTGTCTGTTTATTCAGCTTTGTTTTGTTTTTATTCTCTTTCTTTATCTGTTTATTCAACTTTGTTTTGTTTTTCTCTTCTTTTATCTCTTTATTTATCTTAATTTTGGTTCATTCCTTCTTTATCTGTTTTTTTTTCTCTCTCTTTCTGGACTTGTTGATTTGTTTGGTTTTTTGCCTTGTTTGTTTGTTTTGTTGTTTTGTTAGTGGTTTGTTATATTTGCTTTGTTTTGTATGTTTCTTTTGTTTGTTTGTTAGTTTGGGTGTTTCATTTTTATTTTTCTCTCTCCCTCTTTCTTTTCTTTTTTTTCTCTCTCTTTGTAATTCTTTTCTTATTTTTCTTTTATCTTTTTTTCTCTTTAATTCTTTTATTGAATTTTGTTTATTCTGTTATTTTTCTCTCTCTCTATCTATTTACTTATTTTGTTAT
The DNA here is from genome assembly GCF_003789085.1 of Penaeus vannamei. Taxonomy (NCBI): domain Eukaryota; kingdom Metazoa; phylum Arthropoda; class Malacostraca; order Decapoda; family Penaeidae; genus Penaeus; species Penaeus vannamei. The sequence goes on from NW_020872490.1 coordinate 330,043, forward strand.
CTCTATTTCTTCTCTTGTCTTGCTTTCCTCATTTAGTTTCTTCCGATTCTTTTTTTTTTACTATTCCTTCCATACTTTATTTTCTTTAATAATTCCTTCCTCTCTTTCCTTCGTTTTTGCTTCTTTTCTGTTTATCCTTTCTCTCTCTTTTCCCATTATTTGCATCTTTTCTGTCTATCCTTCTTCCTCTCTTTCGTTTCTTGCTTCTTTTCTGCTTCTACTTCTTTCTATCTCTTTCTCATTTCTTCCTTCCTTTCTGTCTATCCTTCTCCCTCTCTTCCTCTTCCTTATGCTATAAAGATAAAAAGTTCTTTAATAGAGAAAGAGGAAGAGGTAGGGAGAGGGAGAGGTGGGGGGAGGGGGGAGATTAGAAGATGGGGAAGAGGGATAGAAAGTGAATGAAAGAAGAGACAGAATGAAAGGAGAAGGTTAAAGGGGGGGGTATAGGAGAAGTGAAAAGGAAAGGGCGTGAATGAAGGAAGAGAATAAAAAAAATGAATGGAGGAAGAGAGAGAATGAAAGGAGGAGATTAAAGAAAAGAACGACGAAAATGATATGAGGAGAAGTGAAGAAGAAGAGGGAGAGGATGCAGAGGGATAAGGAAGAGAGAGAGGATGCAGGAGCTGGAGATAGAGAAAAGAGGGAAAGAGAAAATTAAGAAAAAAGAAAGATAACGAAAAAAAATCCGTATGAAAGAATAGATAAAAGACAAAAAAAAATGTAAAGAATAAAAGGGAAAGACGAAAAGAAAATAAAAGGGGAGATACACGCCATGCAAGAAAAAAAAAGAAAAAAAGAAAAAAAATCAACAGATGCATCATAGGTAGGAGCTTAGGGTAAATTAGGTCAGACTGTCTGGGTAAAACTTGCCTACTCAGGC
>NW_020872490.1:333422-338422 GCF_003789085.1 Penaeus vannamei
GTGTGTGTGTGTGTGTGTGTGTGTACATATAAGCAGGTTAAACATATCTGAACTTACGGTTGCAGGTCAAAGATGTCCAACAGATGACCAATGCACTTGGCCGCCGTAAAGACCACCGCCAAACAAGGACACAGATTTACGGAAGACAAGTTGGGATCTCACTGCAGTTTTTTTCTTCTAGTTAATCACAATGGAATCGAATCCTACAATAAGATATAATTCTAAGCCGTGACAGTTGATTCCGGTATTAAATTCTAAACCGTGACAGTTGATTCCGGACAGTTGATTATTAAATTAAGCCGTGACAGTTGATTTCGGTATTAAATTCTAAGCCGTGACAGTTAATTTGAACTGATATGGTACTTTTCGACGATATGTACCTACCTGTGTACGTAAGTGTGTGTAACCGTTTACATAAATTCATATATACACATATACGCACAAGAGAACGGTAAGTAGTTTATTATCATTATGATTATTATTATCGTTATCATTATGTATTTTACTCCGTTTACGTTTCTCCTTGAATCCTCCTCCGTTAACAGGATGTACAGGGAAGGAAAGGATAGGATGTTTGTGCTTTTGAATTCCTGTTGTTTTTTTCATATATATTTTTTTAACTTATTTTCTGGTTCCTTGAATTTTTTTCTTGGGGATTTTCGGTGTGTCTGTGTGTTCGTGTTTGTTTATTTGTGTGTGGATGTGAGAGAGAGATGTTTGAGTGTGTGTGTGTGTGTGTGTGTGAGTGTGTGTGTGTGTGTGTGTGTGTGTGTGTGTGTGTGTGTGTGTGTGTGTGTGTGTGTGTGAGAGAGAGAGAGAGAGAGAGATGGGTGTGTGTGTATGTGTATGCGTATGTTTCTGTGTATATGTTTATTCGTGTAGTACTGTGTGTGTGTGTGTGGGGGAGAGAGAGAGAGAGAGATGGGTGTGTGTGTGTATGCGTATGTTTCTGTGTATACGTATGTTTGTATATTCGTGTATATTAGTGTTTGTGTTTGTGTGTGTTTGTGTGTACTTATGATCATCTGCGTAATCAAAAAAATATGAAGCCATGATAAAAAAAAGTAATACAAATCCAGCAATAACGGTAATAATAGAATCACACGCGACAGTTTCTGATCACAGACAATCATCGTTTATATCGAACACCAAATAAAAAGTAAATATCTCTCTTTGTAAACAACAGTATTTATATAAACATTTGGTCATTGTTTAGACTTCTGAGACTCAGAATTTCCATATATGTTTGTGTTATGATGAAAAAACTATGATACATCGTTAAATAAAAACTATGTTATGTAACATATATTTTCTTACTTTTTAAAAAATACTTATAAAAAGTACAACGATAACATATCGGAGTAAATTGAAAAAAAAACGTTAGATATGAAATTCGTGTTTTTGTCAAATCTTACATAATTGGTGTGAAAACGTAATTGTTCAGACTAGTTTTCCTCGAGTTCATATAAATGAGTTCCTTCGATGTGTATTGATCTATTGCAAATATTGGCCAGGATTATACATAATTGATAACGCAAAGGGTTTGTAAATAGAAGTTAATCTGCCCGATGTACGATAATTGACCTTTATTGCGAGTCTAAATGTCTCTATTCTCTCTCTGTATCAGTCATAGTCAAGGCTATAATGTTTATCAAAAGTATAATAACTGACTTAAAAACAGTTACAATTCAAGAAATTGAGCTGATAAAGGCTTATAAATGAACTGCCTTAGTATTGCAAACCACTTAGCTGTAGCAGAAGTTTCCTGTAAATCAATATTAGATCTAATTAATGTTTAATGCTTGTACGGTTTATGGCTCATCAAGCTTCTGTTGGAGAGCGCATCCGTTAGAAAGATATAGCTTCTCTTCCGGTCCTTATCGGTAAATGAGTCACCCTTTTCGAGAAGAAATTTGAAGTTAACATGTAGTTTTTTTCGTTATATACGAGTCGTCTTCACGAAATTCTGTTTGTAATGAGGATTAAAAAGGAGAGGGAGGGAAGAGGATGAAATGTCGTTGGAAGTCTTTGATATAAAGGAGAAAACGCCGCTGGATTTATTCACTCGGATTATATAGATGAGAAAACGTGGTATTTTTAAAGCACAAAATATCCCCCTCCTAAATTTACTATAATTGGCAACTCCGCGAGAATGACGTAAATATGACGTCACGCCGCACGCGCAGCCAGTGTTGCTCGCGCCGCCAAGGAGAGAGGACGATACGTGTTTCGTCTCCGGTGTTTTCCCTCCCCCCTATAAAAAATAATTGCGTCTTGCGTTTCGCGAAAACCAACAAAGCACCCGTGTTTTATAGGCAAGGAACCCACCGAGCTGAAGTGCTAGATGACCTAGGAATTTAACCGACAGCGGGGAAGTAGCGAGCAAGGAGAGATTAAAGGAACGATCAGCTGGTCACCAAGATGGACCCGCCTCCGCCGTCCGTGAGATGGAGCTTCTGGCTGGCTCTGTGGCTTCTGTCGGCGCTCTGCACACCGGTAAGGCCTCTGTGCTGTTGGCAGGGGATGGGGGGGTTTACCCACAGTGGGCAGGGAAGGTGGGGAAGAGGCGGGAAGGGGATAAATGGGAGAAAAGAAGAAAGGGCGAGAGTGCCAACGGGGGCCACGCTTCACCGAGGGTCTGGGGTGGCACTCGTGAGGCAGACTCGGGGGTTCATGTATTATATTTATCATTTTTGTCTCTCTCGCTTTTTTTGTATTTTGTATCCTGTTTTAAGTATCTCGTTCGCTCGCTCTGTTTTTCATATCGGTTTGTGATTATAGTTTTCCGTTTCCTTCGTTTCTTATTCTTTATTTTGTTTTATTCTACGTTTTTTTTTCTCGATGGATCATTTTGTTGGAATATCTGCTGTTTGGTGGGTCGTGTTTTTCCATTTTTCTTTATTCTTGTGTAGTTATTCCTCTCTCTCTCTCTTTCCCTCCCTCCCTCCTCTCTAGAACGTTGTTGTTTTGAAAATAATCGTACTTCATCATTTATTATTTTTTATTATTATATCGAAAGGGTTATCGAAGACCTAGCTTATCTCGTTTTCCATTTTATCTCGCGAGTTATCAAAATAAAAATGTATTGCATCATACATCACTCACTGAAATATATACCCGAGGTCATTTGACAGTTGAACATACATACACAAGGACAAGTCGTGTTTGTATGTCATGTAGATTTGCATATTACAAGTTGCATGTTATCGCAGTGGTAATTATTGCTATGTGATCATCGTGGCGTGAGGGGTGATAGGCCTACACTAATTATGTTGGATATTCACGATGCATTTAAAATGTAGTCTTTACCTGCTTGCTCTTAAAATACGACAGGTTTAGATTCAGTAAAATGCAGTTAAATAATTGCGAGACCTTAGCGGGATGGCATTCGGGGTAAAAAAAAAATGCGTGAATTAAAACAATATTTAGGCGAATAAAACAATATTTAGGCGAATGAGAAGCCAGGTGCTGGATGTGATTAGTAATCCGTCAACAACAAAAAATGATGTTAATGTGCTTTGTCATCACAACATTGCGCCTTTGTCATCACGTCATCGTCAGTGTCGTTATCGTTATTGTGACCATCATCATCTTCATTTTCATCTACTTTATATCATTATCATTGTTATCATCATCATCATCATCATTGTAATTGTCTTCATCATCGTTATCATCATCATCATTTTAATCTTCGTCACCATCATCATCATCTTTATCTTCTTCTTCATAATCTCAATCATCGTCATCATCATCACCATCATCTTTATCTTCTTCATCTTGTTAATCTTCGTCATCATCATCATCGTCATCATCATCGCCGCCAGCCAAGGTCACCATCGCCATAACTTGCAGTACAACATATTCAGTGCCATGCTCGGCGTGGTTATCTCATCGTAGAAAGAAAAAGTAGTTATCATAATTTACAGATTCGTCATCATAAGGTCATTTTGGTGGTAAAATTACTAATCGTTTTGTCTCTCCCTTCGCCAGTCATCTTAATTATCATCGTCATTATCCTTGGAAGTAGTTTTTATAAAGACTAGATTTGTTGTTCAATGTTGTGTGTTTGTAATATGCGACTCTCACTTCTCTCTCCCCCTCTTTTCTCTTTCTCATTCTCTCGTGTCTTCTCTTTCCTTAACCCCCTTTTCCACGTTCCTCATGTAATTTCTCCCTTTACCCATATTTCCTCTCACTCTCTCCTTTCCCCTTTTCTCATTCCCTTTTTCCATTTACCCTTATCTCTTCTCACTCCTTTTCCCTTCTCCTTCCCAATCCCGTCTCTCTTCCAATTTCTCCTTACCTCTCCCTTCTCCCTCCCCTTCCCCTTCCAACACGCTCTTTCTCCTTCTTCCTCTTCCCTTCCCTTTCTCCTTTCCCCTTCCCCTTTCTCCCCCCCCCCCTTTCTCCCACCCCCTCTCCCCCTTTCTCCCCTTCCTCCCACCCCCTCTCTCCCCTTCCCTCTCCCCCTTTCTCCCCTTCCCTCTCCCCTTTCTCCCTTCCTCCACCCCTCTCTCCTTCCCCCATCCCCTCCCATATATACTCATCTCCCTCAATCATCTCCCATGAACAGCTGATTGGCTCCTGTCACGTCTCGTCATTAAGCAATGCGTGTAAACAATCATCTTGGGAGACACGCCTTCGGGGAATGAGAAGGGAGAGAGCACAAGGGGGTGGGGGGGGGTGGATTCGCTGAGGGTTGTAGGTCGAGTGTTTCTGCTTTTTGTCTTTCGTGTTTTGGCTGTTGGTGTGTTTGTCTGGTTGTCTTTGTCTCGCGCTAGTATTCTTAGTTTCTTGGTTTTACTTTTTTCTGTTTGTCTCTTTCTCTTTCTCTTTCTTTCTCTCTCACTCTCACTCTCTCTCAATCTCTCCTTTTTCTGTTTCTCTTTCTCTCTTCCTGCCTCTCCCTTTCCCATTCCTCCCCCTCCTCCTTTTCTCATTCCTCCCCCTCCTTCTCCCTTTCTCATTCCTACTCACTCCCTTCTTCTCCCTTCCTCTCT
>NW_020872490.1:348422-360922 GCF_003789085.1 Penaeus vannamei
TTCCCCTCCCCCAGGTGTCAATCCCCCTCCCCTCCCCCTAGGTGTCAACCCCCCTCCCCTCCCCTCACCCAGGTGTCAACCCCCCCTCCCCTCCCCCAGGTATCAAACCCCCCTTCCCCTCCCCAGGTGTCAACCCCCTGCCATCCCCTCCCCCAGTTGTCAACCCACCTCCCCTCCCTCAGGTGTCAACCCCCTCCCTTCCCCTCACCCAGGTATCAACCCCCTCCCCTCCCCTCCCCCAGGTTGTCAAACCCTCCCCTCCTCCTCTCCTTATCATCTTGCTTTCCCACGTGAAGCTGTGTGGTGACCGCTTCGAACTGGTTGTGTGCTTTTAAACTGTTGCGTCTTGTACTGCCTTGAAGTGATGACGTCGGGGGCCCTTGTGTGGTGATGGGGACGCGTTCGTGTGGTGATTCTGATTGGTGCGTGCGTGCGTGCGTGCGTGTGTGTGTGTGCGTGTGTGTGTGTGTGTGTGTGTGTGTGTGTGTGTGTGTGTGTGTGTGTGTGTGTGATGACGCTTTGGGATATAGCGTGATGAGTTTGGGAATCCTGTGTGATGAGCAAGCTGACGGTCCTAATGTGATGACGGCCATGGAGGTAGTGTGATGCTGCGCCGTGGTTTTGACCTCTGGAGAGAGGAGAGAGGAGAGGGAGAGGAAGGGGGAGAGAAAGGGATGGGGAAAAGGAGGAGGAGAGCGGAGAAGAGGGAAGGGGAAAGGGAGGATGTGGGGAGAGAGGGGGACGCGAAAGGAGGGGGAGGAGAGGAAAAGGGAGGTATGAGGGGGTGAGGGGAGAGAGGGAGAAATGAGAAAATGAGGAAGGGAGGGAATTGGGGTAAGGGAGGATGGGGAGAAGGAGAAAAAGAGGGAGAGAGAGAGGGATGGGGGAAGGAGGATGAGGAGAGAGGGAGAAAGAAGAAAGAGAGAGAGAGAGGGAGAATGGAGGGGAAGGGAGGACTGGGGAGTGTGTGTGTGGTTGGGGGGAGGGATACGTGACGTGAAATAATTTGCATGCAGGTGTGTTTGCTTGCTTGCTCTCTTCCTTACTTGCTTCAGGTGTTGCTGGGCGGGGGACAAATGGTGGTGGGGAGGGGGAGGGGGAGGGGGGGGGGTGTTGGCTTAGATGTCTTTTAAACTGATTTGTGTCTTGTATTTAGGGCTTGTTTGTTTATATGTTGTTTGTTTGATTATTGTTTTGTTTATGAAAAGATGAGAGAGAAAGGTAGAGACAGAAGGAACAGACACAGAGAGAAGAAAAAAAGGGTTGAAAGGTAGATAGAAGGAATAGACATCCAGGGAAGGAAAAAGGGAAGGGAAAGATAGAGAGAAACAATACACACAGAGGAAAATAAATAAAACAAAACGAAACAGAAAGAAAGAAAGAAGAAGAAATAGGCACACAGGAAAATGAATAGAAAAAAACGAAAGAGAAAGACAGAGAAACGATAGACACAGAGGAAAATAAATAAAACAAAACGAAACAGAAAGAAAGAAAGAAGAAGAAATAGGCACAGAGTAAAATGAATAGAAAAAAAAACGAAAGAGAAAGACAGAGAAACGATAGACACAGAGGAAAATAAATAAAAGCGAACGAAACAGAAAGAAAGAATCAATAAACACAGAGGGAAATTAATAGAAAAAAAAACGAAAGAGAAAGACAAAGACAAAGAAAGAAAGAAAGAAAGAATCAATAGACACAGAGGAAAATTAATAAAAAATACGGAAGAGAAAGACAGAGACAGAAAGAAAGAAAGAAAGAATCAAATAGACACAGAGGAAAATGATTAGAAAAAAAACGAAAGAGAAAGACAGAGAGAAGCGATAAACACAGAGGAATGAATAAAAAAACGAAAGAGAGAGACAGAGAGAAGGAACAAGACAGCCAAAGCCAGCTGTCCACGAAGACCACGCGAGTAAGAGTTGTGGGAGTAAGAGCTCCGCCGCCGAGATAAACAGAGCCATAGGATGAGTAGGAATGTGACAGGCATAGTCCCTCCGTGGGGCGAGGCTGGGCACTTGTCACGGCCGTAATGACAGGCGTGACAAGAGGATGGAGCGCCGATATGACAGGCAGTGACATGTCAGACAAACACTATGGTGAAGACGAGCAGGTGTCCTTTCTGCCTCATAATGGATTGCCAATGTGCCTTTGACAAGCACAGGGGAGGGGAGGGGAGGGGGATGTCAGGCTGGGAGTGGTGGTGTGTTGTTTGTTTGTTTGTTGTGTTTGTTTCTTTGTTTGGCTTGATTTGTTCTTTTTCTGGATAGGTTTTTTTGGTGATCAGGTTGCGTGGCGGAGGGATAGGTAGACACGCTGATAGATAATCAGGTAGATAGATCAGCGGACAGACTGATAGATAGAAAGACAGACAGACAGATTGATAGACATAAGACAAAACGAAAGACAAAAAGACAGACCAACAGCCAGACAGATGGAGAGACAAACCAGACAAACACTAAAAGACAGAAACAGAGAAATAATACACAAGCGGAGAGAAAATAAAGGAAGGAAAACAGAAGTGAAGGAGGGAGGAGGTGATGACCAAGGGGAAAGAGAGAGAGGAGAGAGAGAGAGAGAGAGAGAGAGAGAGAGAGAGAGAGAGAGAGAGAGAGAGAGAGAGAGAGAGAGAGAGAGAGAGAGAGAGAGAGAGAGAGTGTGAGTGAGTACATCCAAACGCTGGCATTTGGTGTCCTTGTAATGGAGGTGTTTTTTTAGTTTCTGTTTCCCTTTCTTTCTTTCTTTCTGTTTTTGCCTTCACCATTCTTTCTTCTAGGTCTCTCTCTCTCTTTCCTCTCTCTCTCTCTCTCTCTCTCTCTCCTCTCTCTCTCTCTCTCTCTCTCTCTCTCTCCTCTCTCTCTCTCTCTCTCTCTCTCTCTCTCTCTCTCTCTCTCTCTCTCTCTCTCTCTCTCTCTCTCTCTCTCTCTCTCTTTCTCTCTCTCTCTCTCTCTCTCTTCTCCTCTCTCTCTCTCTCTTCTCTCTCTCTCTCTCTCTCTCTCTCTCTCTCTCTCTCTCTCTCTCTCTCTCTTTCTCTCTCTCTCTCTCTCTTTCCTCTCTCTCTCTCTTTCCTCTCTCTCTCTCTCTCTCTCTCTCTCTCTCTCTCTCTCTCTCTCTCTCTCTCTCTCTCTCTCTCTCTCTCTCTCTCTCTCTCTCTCTCTCTCTCTCTTCATCCTTTCCCTCCATCTTTCTCTCTCCCTCCCTCCACATTGCAACGAAAGAGGGGGGGAGGGGGGTGATCGGCGGTTGCAACATTGACGTGCAACAAGGGGTTGAAAAGGCTGTCCCCAGAAAGGTCATGTCGTTGCAGCTGGTAGGGGTGTGGGGGGTAGGAGGGGGGAGGGGAGAGGGGGTTAGAAGGAGGGAGGGAGGAGGAGAGGGGAGAGAGGAATGGGGTGGGGGAAGGGAGGTAGGTGGGTGAGCTATAATTTCCGTTATCTGTAGTGGTATGTTTCTATCTATCTGTATCTATTTCAGACTCTTATCTCTTTTTATATCTTTACTTATCTATCTGATAAAAGCGTTACCAATGGCGATGATTTGTCTCGTTATCTTTAATGGTATATAGGCTTATCTATCTATATCTATTTCATTTTCTGTCTCTATCTGTCTATACTTATCTATCTTTTCTCATTTCATTTTATTTTGTGTTGCTTTTTCCCTTCTTTCTTTCTTTAATTCGGTTTCTATTTTTATTGTAAACCTTATCCAAATTTTCAGAAGTTTCAGGTTCGATATATTGTTCCTGTTCTTCTTATTATTATTGTTGTTGTTGTTTTTCCACCATCATCATTATCAACAGTCGTTGCCATCATCATCATTAACAGTCGTTTATCATCGTCATCATCGTCTTCATCATCATCACATCATCATTCTCCTCCTCCACCTCCTTATCATCATCATCAATCATCATCAGTCATCACCACCATCCTCCTCCTGATTCATTCATTCATTCATTACCAATATCCTCATCATTACAACTGATGTTATTATCGTTCTTTTAATTACCTGGTCTGATAGAGCTTGATTGCTTTGGTATTTCCACTTCCATGTCACATCTTGCGAAAGGATTGCGACACGTTGATGTTATTCATTGTTGTTAATTTGCCTTTGTATAGCGCGTTCGAATGCGTTGGCGAGGCTTGAGTTACGAATGCGTGTGTTTCTGTTTTTTTTTTCGGTTTAATCTTTTGTTTGGTTAGCGAGTGACTTTGGGTGATTTTTTGAGTGTGTGTGTGTGTGTGTGTGTGTGTGTGTGTGTGTGTGTGTGTGTGTGTGTGTGTGTGTGTGTGTGTGTAGATAGATAGATAGATCGATAAACACACACATACACCAACCCCCGCCCCCCTTGCCGACCCATCACCACCTTACACACACGCTTCATCCTGTTATCATATCTATTATTATCCCCGGCGTCTCCCCTCCCCCCCTCCTTCCCCTTCCCACCCCTCCCTCACCCACGCCTACGGATAACTCCCCCCCCTCCCCTCCCTCACTACCGGTACCCTCCCCTCCCCCCCTCCCTCCTCCTCCCAGAAGCCAGAATGGGACTCATCATTTCCTCATCACGCGAGGGATTCTATGAATGGGAGCGGGGATGACGGCCTTATGACACCTCGCGGGGGGTTGGGGGATGGAGGAGGAGGGGAAGGGGAAGGGAGGGAGGGGGGTGAGGAGGAGGGGAAGGGGGGGGTGAGGAGGAGGGGAAGGGGGAGGTGGATGAGGAGGAGGGAAGGGGAGGAAGGGGGTGGGTAAGGGGGAATGGGAGGGAAGCGGGTGAGGGAGGAGGGGAAGGGGGAGGGAAGGGGATGGGTAAGGGGATGGGAGGGAAGGGGATGAGGAGGAGGGGAAGGGGGGGAGGGGGTGGGAGGAGGAAGAGGAGGGAGGTGGATGAGGAGGAGGGGAAGGGAAGGGGAGGAAGGGGTGGGAGGGATGGGGATGGGTAAGGGGATGGGAGGGAAGGGAGGTGGATGAGGAGGAGGGGAAGGGGAGGGAGGTGGATGAGGAGGAGGGGAAGGGAGGGAGGTGGATGAGGAGGAGGGGAAGGGGAAGGGGGAACTGGGCGAGGAGAGAGGCAGGAGTGTGAGGGGAAGGGGGAGAAGGGGAAGAGGGTGAGGAGAGGGGAGGCAGGCGTGGGGCATATGATTTCTTGTGAGGAGTGAAATTTATTTGGAGAAGTGTGTTTACGTGTTTTTTGGGGAGGGTGGAGCGAGAGAAGAGGGGAGAAGGGCGAGGCGGAGGGAGGGCCAGAGGGGGTGGAGGGAGGGAAGGGGCTTAGGGAGGAAAGGACCGAGGAATGGGTAAGGAGGGGGCCGAGTGAGGGAAGACAAAGGCAGAGGAAGGACGGAGGAGGCAGAGGGAGGGGGAGGGGATAGAGGAGAAGCGGAGGGACGGAGGGAGGAAAGGCGGAGGGAGGGCCCTGGCTGAGGGTACACAATGCGAGAAGATGCTGCTGTCACAAATAGATCTTGGCATTTCCCGTCGACAAGCTTATCGGGTGGGGGGTGGGGGGGGTAAGGGGGTAGGGTAGGTGGAGTGGGTGGCATAGGGTGGGTAAGGGTGGGATAGGGGCAGGGGAGTTGTGTGTGTGGGGGGGGGGAGGTAAGGGAGAGGAACGGTAAGGAGAAGGGTAGGGAGAGTGGGTGGGTTTTGCGGGGAGGAAGGTGTGGGAGGGGGGAGGGGGGTAGAAGGGGAGGTCTTGCCGTTTGCTCGTTGCACGTTGTTTGGCAAAGACGAGATTGAAGAAGAGAGAGAGAAGGAGAAGAGAGAGAGAGAGAGAGAGAGAGAGAAGAGAGAGAGATGAAGAGAGAAGAGAGAGAGAGAGAGAGAAAGGAGAGAGAGAGAGAGAAGAGAGAGAGAGAAGAGAGAAGGAGAGAGAGAGAGAGAGAGAGAGAGAGAGAGAGAGAGAGACAGAGAGAGAGAGAGAGAGGAGGGAAAGTCAACATACATAGAGGCCATTTTGCAACGTTTATCGGATAGGTGTTGATTTTTCCCACCTTTCCCCCTCTTCTTTTTCCTCTCCATTTCCCTTCTTTTCCCTCCTTTTCCCTCTTCTCTAAGTTTCCTTCTTCCCTCTTTTCCCTTTTATTTCTCCTGTTCCCTCTTTTCCCCTTTTTTCTCTCCTGTTTCCGCATCTTCCCTCTTTTTCTCTCCTTTTATTCCATTTTCCCTCCTTTTCTCTCCTTCAAACTTCTTCCCCTCTCTCCAGCTTTCCCCTCTTCTACCCCCTCCCTTTCCCCTCTCTTCCTCCTCCTTCCATCCTCCTCTATTTCTATACACACTCCTGTTATTCATCTTTCTGAATAGAGAAGGAGAGGAAGAAAGAGAAAATAATATTTTCTCGTCCTCCATCCCCCTTTTTTTTTCTTTTTCTTCGCCTCATTGCACCATCTTACAAGAAATAAAACTTTGAGGCGAATCTTCCTTCATTCACGCCATGCTATACATGATTTAAGAATAGGAGAGTGGGCGAGTGTGGGATGTCGCTGCCACGCCCACACGTAGAGGTGGGCGTGGTTGTGCGTCTTGGAAGTAGGTTTTGAAGTTTATGTATTTTCATTTTTAAAGAGTTTCAAAAATTTGTGTGTGTGTTTTTGGCAACTTTTTTTAGAGATATTCGTAGGCGTTTTTAACTATTTAAGTTTTATATGTATTTTTAACTACTTTTAAAGATTAAAGGTATTTTAACCACTTTTTAAAATTATGCGTACTCAATTTTAACTTCTTTATAAATTATTTGTAGATATTTTAAAAATCTTTTTAGATTAATTATAAGTATTCTAAGCGTACGCATTTAACTTCTTTATAAATTATGTATATATATAATTTTATTAATTTCAAGGAAAATTCGTATATGTATCTTGAAAACATTTATATACATTATAATTACTTTTTTTTTTTTGGGGGGGGGTGATTGAGACTGTCTGTTGTTGGAATTATTATCATGAAAATTATTAATACGAACTGAATTTAGGCCCCAATCTCATCTGGCTATCTTATCTATCCTATCTCCCTAATCCCTCCACCCTATTTCCCTTTCTCTCCTCTCCTCTCTTTATTAGCCATTCCCCTCTTCCCCCCCCCCCCCCCACACGTTCGTTCCCGGAAGGAATTACACCGTCTCGGAAGGGGGGAGGGGGAGGGGGGAGGGAAGGGGGGGGTGTAGGTGCGTCTCTTCACCTGATCTGGGGGATTAAGGGAGGGTGGGGGGTGGAGAGGAGTAAGTGGGTGGGGTGGAGGTGGGGTGGGGGGAGCGTCGACGTCCTTCTCTTTCCTTCCTCCATCTCCTTATCCCTCTCCCTCCCCCCCTCCCTCCCCACCGCTCGAATATCAACTTCCTCGCTTTTCAATTTTTGTTTTTCCTGTTGTCTCTCTTTTCTTTTCTGTCTACTTATTGCTGTTATTATATTTATTATTATTCATTTATTTTTTTTTTTCCCTTTTTTTTACTTGTTTTTCCTTTTTCATTTTCTCTTGTGTTTTCGTCTCATTATTTGTCTGTCTCTTCTCTTTGTAGTGATTAGTGTCGATGTTAATTAATAGCGATTTTTTTCTTCGCTGTCATTGTTGTTCAAGTTATTGTTTTTTTCACTATTAATATTTATTCTTTGTTGTTCAAGTTATTGTTCTCTTTTACTATTTATATTTATTCTTTTATGATTAATAGTCGTCATCGTCGTCCATGTTCTCCATGCAAGTTATTCTTATTTTGCGTCATTCCTAGGCCTACTACACCCGGAGTCCTTTCAAACGCAGCAATGTAGGCCTATATATAGATCATCCACCCGCCCACTTCCCTTCTTCCCTCTCCTCCCCTCCCCCCTCCTCTTCCTCGTCTGGTTAACCGCATATACCAACAAACCGTATTTCTCTCTCTCTTTCACTCTTTCTCTTTCTTCTTTTTTTTCTCTTCTTTTTCTTTCTTTTTTTCTTTCTCTTTCTCTTTCTTTCTTTCTTTCTTTCTTTTCTCTTTCTCTCTTTCTCTTTTCTCTCTTTCTCCCTCTCTCTTCCTCTGTTTCTCTCTCTCTTCTCTCTCTTCTCTCTCTCTCTCTTCTCTCTCTTCTCTCTCTCTCTCTCTCTCTCTCTCCTCTCTCTCTCTCATCTCTTTCTCTCTCTCTCTCTCTCTCTCCTCGTCTTCTCTTCTCTCTCTCTCTCTCTCCTCCTCTCTCACTCAACGAAATATGGAGCAAGGCATGAGTCATGAGGCGCGAAAGATTCACGCGTGACTCATGACTGCTGCTGCTGCTGCCTGTCATGAGGTGTCACGAGATGTCACGGCGCAGGTGGCGTTGGGGAAGCGCTGATAGAGATGCATTGCCGGGGGGAGGGGGGGTGTAATGAGGTGTTATTGATGTGTTATGGAGGCGCTGTTTGCGTGTTATTGGTGTGTTGTTAGTGTTTTGTTGAGGTTATTGAGGTGCTGTTGATGTTATTGATGTGTTATTGATGTGTTTTGGATGATTTGTCGATGTTATTGATGTGTTGGTGGTTGGTGTCTGGTGTAGGGTTGTGGCTTTTGTTGTAGTTGTTACTGTTATTGTTTTATTGTTTGTTTTACAGTTTGTTGTTGTAGATGACATTTTTGTTTGTGTTCTTATTCGTATTCTTATGGTATTATTGGGTAATAAATATGTTGTTGCTTCTGCTGTTATTATTATATTTTGATAATAGATTATTTTGATTAAATAAAATTATTATTAGTGTTATTATTATTATTATTATTATTATTATTATTATTATTATTATATTTTATATTTTATTTATTATTATTATTATTATTATATTATTATTATTTATTATTATTTGTTGTTGTTGTTGTGACTTTAATCATGCCATCGGATATTGCTTTTTGAATTGTAATTAAAGTTCAAAATTGGCCGCTCTATAGGCACGTGTTGTTGAAATTGATTTTGATTTTTGATTGGGCCGTAAAAGGGAATTTATGGCACGTGATAGATTTTATGAGATTTTTTTAATGACAGATGATTAATTACTCTCATTTCTCTCTGTCTCTTTCTTTGTCTTTCGCTTTCTCTTGCTCTTTTATTTTCTCTTTCTTTCTTTCTCTCTATCTTTTCTTATCTCCCTTTTCTTCTCTCCCTCTCTCTCTCTCTCTCTCTCTCTCTCTCTCTCTCTCTCTCTCTCTCTCTCTCTCTCTCTCTCTCTTCTCTCTCTCTCCTCTCTCTCTCTCTCTCTCTCTCGCCTTCTCTTCTCTCTCCTCCCTCCCTCTCTTCCTCCTCCCTCCTCCTCCACTCCCCCTCCTCTCCCTCTCCCCTCCTATACTCCTCTCCCTCCCTCCCTCCCTCCCCCCTCCTCCCTCTTTCTCTCTTTCTCGTACATGCATATTTATTTATTTATTTATGTGTGCGTTTTTGATTGTTTGTCGGTCTGAAAAAGAAAGCTGAAAAGAAAAGAAAAAATGAAAACAGAGAAAATAACGCTGATGAAAATGAAAATGAGTGATTTAATTAGATAATCTGTAAACGAATTTGAGAGCTAGCGAATTGTATGTGTATACAAAGGCCAACGACCTCGGCCCAAGCGCTCACATACACACACACACACGCACACAAACTCACCCAGACACAGTCACAGACACAGTCATAGACACACACACACACACGTGCCTTATCTTCCTCCATCTGTTTTAGTTGCGTCGAGAGGGGAAATTA
This sequence comes from Penaeus vannamei, assembly GCF_003789085.1. Taxonomy (NCBI): domain Eukaryota; kingdom Metazoa; phylum Arthropoda; class Malacostraca; order Decapoda; family Penaeidae; genus Penaeus; species Penaeus vannamei. The sequence goes on from NW_020872490.1 coordinate 358,088, forward strand.
AGGGGGGAAGGGATTAAGGTGGTGGTGGGGGGGGAGGTATTAAGGTGGTGGTGGGGGAGGAGGGGGTAGGTCTCCCCGCCACCATCTGTCCGGTTTGGGGATTCGCTAATCATCCCGAGATGAATCCTTCCCTTGTAGGAGGGGGAGTGGGGAGGGGGGGGGAGGGTGATGTTATGTGGGTGGGTGTTGAGGGGGGGGGGGGTCGAGATACTCCTTATTTGTGGGTGGGTTTACTTTTTTGGGGGGGGAGGGTGGCGTTTTTTTTAAGATTTTATAAAATTTGCTTTGCAAATTTTTTTTTTTTTTTTCTTGTTTTTCAATTTCTTTTTCTCTTTGAGCGAATTATTCGATCTTCGTTTCCTTAAAAATCGTGCATCATCATTATTTTTTTCTTTTTCTTTTTCTTTTTCTTTCGTTTTCTTTCTGGATCAGATTTTCTGCGCATTATCATTATTTTTTTCTTCATTTTCTTTCGTTTTTTTCTTTCCGGATCCGATTTTCTTCTCTCTCTCTCTCCCGAAAAAGTTCTCACGTCATCGCGTTTTATTTCCCCTTCATTCGTTTTCTCGTCCGTCCATTCTGCTCTCGCGAGGACGACGCTCGTGCGAGGTTGTTCAACTTCAGCCGGAGATTCGCGTTTTGCATGTTTTTTTTTTTTTCGTATTTTTCTTCTCCGTTTTTGTGCTCCATTTCGTTGCAGGATGTTGTTTTATGATATATCATATGTATGCATGATGTTTTTTTTTATATTATTATTATATATATATTTTTTTTCCGGTGCTCCATTTCCTTGAATGTGTTATGCATGTAGTTTTTTAATTTATTATTATTTTTTATTTTTATTATTATTATTTTTTATTTTTATTTTTTTTTTTATTATTATTATTATTTTTTTTTTTTTTTTTTTTTGGGGGGGGGGATTTCCTTGCGTGATGATATTTGCATGTTTTTTTTTTTTTTTTTTTTGGGGGGGGGGGAAGAGGTTTCTCTTCATGGCAATATGTATTTTCATTGCAATATATATTAGCGGTTATTTACTTTTTCTTTTTTTTTCCTATTCATTGCATGGTATATTTGCATATTCTTCTTCTCTTCTTGTTTTTCTTTTCATTTTCCATTGCAAATTGCATGTTTTCTTCTTCTTCTTCTTCTTCTTCTTCTTCTTTTCTTTCCTTTTCCACTCCATTGCAAAGCACACACGAAGTATATTCCACGTTAAGGTTTTTTTTAATTAACGAAACGGGGACAGCATGCATCACACCTGAACTCGGAATGGAGTGGTCTATTGTCCAGGGGTGTGCGGTGAAGGGAGCGGTGGGGGAAGCGGTGTGGGTGGGTGGGAAGTGAGGTGAGGTATGGGGGGAGCGGGGGGGTTGGGAGTATGGGGAGTGGGAAGGGGAGGTTGGTGGGATGCTGGGGTGGATGGGGGGGAAGGGGAAATGGATGCGCAGGTGGATCTCGGGCGCAGGGTGTGTGATAAGAGGTGGGCAGTGGTGGCGGGTGGGAGGCGGGTGGGTGGATAGGGGGGAAGTGGGTGGGTGGGGAGGAGGAAGGGGGTGAATGCTGGGTTGGGATAGGGGGGAGGCATGGGGTGGGTGGTGGGTGCGAGCGGATCAGTCGGCTCAGTTGGGTTGTGGATACTTTGGTTTATTTTGGTGGGTGGGGAGTTGGGTTGGGTTAGGGTGATGTTATGGGGAGAGGGAAGTGAGTGTGTTGTGGGAATGGGGTCGTGGGAGGGGGTGGGTTGGGGGAAGTGGTGGGTTGTATTAGGGGGAAGGGGGTAGGATGGGGTTTGGGGTAGTTGGGTGGTGGGGTGTCATGGGGAGGAATGTAGGGTGGTGGATGCGAGTGGATCTCGGCACAGGGTTGTGGTAGCGGGGCAGGTAGTGAGCGGGTGGTGGGGTAGGGGAAGTGGGTTGGGCCGGAAGGTTGGTGAGGAATGGTGTGGTATGGGAGGGGGAAGTGGGGGGTGGTGAGAGTGGCGAGGGGAAGGGGGATGGGTGGATGGCAGAGGGTTGAAGTGAGTGGTCTGGGGATTTTTGTGGCGGATTTGCGACTTTTGTGGGAGGTGGTGGGAGAGAAGAGGTGAGGTGTGAGGGAAGTGTAATAGGTGTTAAAAGAAGAAGAGAAAGAAAAGAAAGAGAAGGAATGAAATGTAATAGGTGTTCAAAGGAAGAAGAAAGAAAGAGAAGGAATGAGAAAAAAAAATGACAGGAACGTTGAAATAAACCGTGAAGTAAAATGGAAGCGATTAGAGAAGCGCTTTCGTAAGAATTAAGAACAGAAGACTGAACAAAAACTGAGACGTTGTTCGAGGGCGAGAAACCTCACTTCGGAGGAAAGGAGAGAGAGAGAGAGAGAGATGAGAGCGAGAGAGAGAGAGAGAAGAGGAGGAGAAAGAGAAGGAGAGATGAGATGAGCGGAATTGAGAGAGAAAGAGAGAGGAGAGAGAGAGAGACGAGAGGACAGAAAAAAAAGGGTAGAAGTGTGTGTTTATGTTTGTGCTGTGTAGGGAGAGAGAGAGAGAGAGAGAGAGGCAAGCATTGGGAACACCAAAACTGCAGTCAATTCCGAAGTTGAGGCCACAAAAGCAAGGGGTTTGCTGAGAGGAGGGGGGAGGAGGGTAGGGGGAGGAGGGGCGAGGGGAAGGGGGAAGGAAAGGTGAGACGAGAGAGGAGGAGGAAGGAGAGGAGGAGGAGGAGGAAGGGTCAGGGAAGGCGAAAGGAGGTCGTTGAACCGTCAAGAGCAAGAGCTTGAAGGAGGGGGGAGGTGGCGCGAAGGAAACTGATTTTCCTTCGGAGTGCCCGGCCGATGAGTCCTCCTGGATTCCCGCTA
>NW_020872490.1:381193-411193 GCF_003789085.1 Penaeus vannamei
AATCTTGTTTCATGTACTTAAATGTAAAAGTTGGTAATTTCTTCTTGCATAAATTTGTTTTAAAGTTATTTTAAAAAAAGGTAGAGAGAGAGATGGGGGTAGGGAGGATGTGAGGAAAATGGGGAAGGGAGATAAAAGGAGAGGGAGCGAGAGGCACGGGGGAGGGATGGAAGAAAAGGTGAGAAATGGAGAAAGAGACAAAGAGGAATAAATGTACAAAGCCAGAAGAGAGAAAGAATGGGGGAGGGAGAGAGGAAAAAAGGGAAAAGAAAAATATGAAGAATCAGAGAACGAACCATAGATGCGTGAATGAATTGATAGATATATGAAGAAAGAAAGATAGATAGATATACAGATATACAGAAAGATACACATAGATAGATAGACTAATATAGAGACAGAGAGAAAGAGATGTAGATGTATAACAATAGTAAATACCCCTTTGCGGATATATACCGAATCATGAACCTGATGTAAACCTTCAGGAAAACATAGTTTCGAAAATTTAAACTAAAAAATGATAAGTATCTTTACTTAAGACTCAGCATGCAGAGCTAAGAGGAAAAGGATCGCCGATGCTTGGCTCTCTGGCACTGCACTCAGGCACTGTGCTTTGGCCCGGAACGAAGTATTGTATTCCGACAAAGGATATTCCATGGCTTTTCCCGGTTATTGCTGCATGTCCGTCTTGTTTATTTCAGATAATTCGGTTGTTTGGTGTTATTACATACGATAAATCTAGGTATGATAAAGGGCTGTTTATACAGACATTTTAAAAATAGTCATAAGCGACACCTTTTTCTCTTTTTTTTATAATTATCATTATCGTAATAACTTCGCATGATAAGCCTCTTCAATTAAGTACTAAATCATTTTGATAAAATGCAAGAAAAGAAACAAATTGATAATATCAATAAGAGGTGAATGAACTAATAAACAGAAATTAAGGGGAAAAAAGGATTCCACAAAAGCTACACACACAACCAACGCGATCTCATTTCGAATGTAAATCGGATAAAAAACCCTTTCTCTCCATCCTGCCCCCCCCCCATCCCTTCTACCCATCTCACCCTTTCACCCTCTCCCTCTCTCCTTTCTACCTCCCTCACCCCCTCATCCCTCCTTCTGCCTCCCTCCCCCCCTCCCCCTCCTTCCCTCCCTCTCCCTTCTGCCTCCCTCACCCTCACCCGGCCCACTCCCCCTTCTACCTCCTCCCCTCCCTCCCTTCTACCTCCCTTACCCCTCACCCTCTTCTCCCTTCTTCACCCTCTCTCTCCCTCCCATGTTCTTCCTTCCTAAACGTCTCTGCCATTGCCCCTATCTCCCTCATTCCCCTCCTCTCCTGCTCTCTTCCTCCTTCGTAAGCTCCCTCGTCACTTTCATCTTCCTTTCTCTCCCTCCTTCTATCTTATTCTTCCCTTATTTCCTCCCCCTTTTCCCTTCCTTATCGTTTCCCTTATCCTCTCTCTCTCTGCCACTCTCAGGCGGCGCCGCCAGCACTGTAAACACAGCTGTGTGATAGCTCTCGTTTTTTGGACATTTTGAAAGCTGTCACCAAATATATCGGATTTGAGTGAAGCAGTGAATGTGTCTAAGGACATAAGGATTGTGTAAGTGCAATCAAAACATTACGATATTAATGGCATGGCGTCTTATTAATAATACGCGCAAATAAGGTGTGTGGCAATCCACCTGCTCGGCTCTGCTCCGGGCATGCCTTCAGGGCAACTGGGGAATCCCTATGCGTTAGCTACGTCACGGTAGTTGACGATCGCGTTTTCAAAAAAAAAAAAAAAGAGTGGCACTGATATACTGCTGATTATTTAGATGGAATAGTCAAATGGAAAATGAAATAGGCCTATCTTTCAATAGCAAATGAAGCGCAAGATGAACAAAGAAAATTGAGAACAAAGAGAATGGGAAATCAACAATGTGATACATAGTGGCTGTGAAGAGGAACATGAAGAGAAAAGACAAAAATATTAAGGATTGGGGGTAAGAGAATGTGATACTGACAATAGTTTAATGGAGAACTGTGCAACTGAGATGCGTGAGGACGACGCAGTTCAGTTAGGCGAGAATGTTACTCCACATGGGGCCGAGCCCTTGCTAGGAAACTTGTCTTTCCACAGACGTTCCTTGAGAAAATGAAATGGGCAGTGCGTATGGGAAGAAAACATCGTAGCTTTAAACCTCTATGAAGGCAAGAAGAAACAGGCCCATCTCACAGTGAAAAAATCCAAGGCCGTGGACATGCTGACAATTGATGGATACCAAGGAACGGTAATGATGACTCCTAAAGACAAAGAGAGCCTCAGCATGGTCATCGTCTTCAAATATCTTTTGATACTTGACCCCGAATACCGGTTAGATGATGCCAATTATTGTCAAGGCGAAGCGGCACCCCATCCGAGGCGAAGAGAGGTGCTAGATTGTCGCGTTCATCAAGGGAGCAGATTATAGGACTGTCACCCTCTGGGAAAGAGGTGGTGATATGTTTGCGGTCCTCCAGATGGGGTCACTAGGCATAGAACTGTCTAGAGGATCCATGATGCAGATTTTGTGTTATAAACCCCAATTCTAGGATCTGCAGGGAGATCAACGCCAGAGAGAAGTGAAGCCTCGCCGCTGCAATTGTGGGGAGACTCATAATGTCGAATCCCTAGCATGCAATGTGAGGGCACGACTGGAAGTGGCTCATCGGCAGCCCATATTCCAGGGCACGAACGTGGGTCAGGATGGAAGGACATCGTCATCTGGACAATCGAGATGCGAGGGAAGCAATGAGATGACAGAGACACCAAGGAAGAAGTTTGTAGAAGAAGAAAGTCTACAGAGGATGCTGGCAGTGGAGAGAGAGAAACACATCCAAATATCGGGTTGCACCAATTATGTGAGTAGAGGACAGATTAATCAAGTGACAGTAAGAAATTGAGTCAGGAGGTACAAGAAATGTTTCAGCTATTGCAGATCTTAGGAAAGAAAATAGAAGAGTCAGAGAAAATACTCGATGTAATAGTCAATCAGCGAAAGCAAAGAAAGAGGTAGAGGACAAGGTTCAATCTCAAAAAAAGGAGACAGTAATTTTCTATAAAAGGTAGAGAGAGGAAAATGAAGAACACACTATAAGAAATAATAAGTGAGACCTTACAAAATGTGTTAATGAAATACAAAGATGCTGAAAAGGAAATAGTATTTTAAAAATGTGAATCCGTGCAACAGGACTGGGCTTTCTTAAAGACTTTACTAGGAAAGACCGACAAGACTCTAGGAAACGATAATGGATTACTGTATTATTTTGTTTTAAAGAATACTATTGACATTATCGCTTTTCAAGAAAACAAGAGATAGAGATGGGAATATTTTCAACCTTATTAGTCCAAGAGTTTCCTCACAGTCGCTCGACTGCTCAGCCACTCGAGGAACATGTGTTGTTATGCGGCCGCACACACACGGCGACAGCCACTGCATTTTCATGGTGATGGCACGGCTGGAGGGTGGGATTCCGACCAAAATGAAGATCATCACGTGCAGCGAGGTAGCAGTACACTGACAGCTGCTTCCGCCCTCCCGCTTTGTCACTCCTGGATTTGGCAATCGAATAGCAATATCGTGCTACTCTCTGTGAATTCATTTGACTTGGTGTTCTATTATCATCATCTTAGGAAAGTTGGGTGTCGTGTTTCTCACGTGGTTGTTGATAGCTTTAATGAAAGTCTTACAGAGTATGGCAAGTCGTGTAAGAACCGTTCAAGTGCAGTGTCATTTAAGAGAAATGTGGAGATCTGGAGGGGAGCCAGCTGATAAGGCTCTGCCCCAACGAACGGATAACGGATCTTAGTTGGCACTCCGTTCTCCTGCCGCCGCGTGTCAACCAACTGCTCGAGTGTGTATAGTCTTCGCTTCAAGATAACTGAGAGGATAACCCATGTATATCGTCACCGATTGATCTGCTAGTACATCTTCTACCAACACTGGCTACTGGAATTAGTCGATGCTGAGCAGTGAGAGGCGAAGCCAAAGAGCACTGTGGCTATCAACGAGGCAAGGAGCCAAATGAATGAGCTACTCACACCTCAAGTGTCAGCACTCGAAATTCTACGCAACTTGTGGCCAGTATAGTCCATGCGCGGAAGTACTGCATGTGGTGCCGTGTGCGAGGATGCGGCTTAATGACCAATGCAGTTCCTAGCTGAGGAGTATGATGCTCCATTCAGTGTTGTGGCAGTCGGCTACGACCTCCTATATATTTTCTCTTGCTTGCTTCTCGTCTGGATGCGAACATAAGCCCACTTAGGCGTATTCATCCGTGTATACTATTCTTTGCTACAATCAGAGTTAGATTATATGTGAGTGCATTGTCATTAAATCCACTTCTTCAAGTTTCTTCTATTTTAAATGTTATCACGTCTCACAGAAAAAATATACCCAATTAGCTTCCCATTAGTTCCTATTTTCTTCCTTCCATATAAATTTTCTTATACCAGAAAAGAGTTATCTTCTGTCTCCATCCCATCTTGCTATTTACAGTTCACTCTTACACGGAGATGCATTCAGTGTATTGAGTCCATCTTCTGTTATGCAAGATTTATATCGTAAGTGTAACAATTTTCCCTTGGCTCTATGTACCCAATTTCTTACAATTGTCTTGAAAGATCGTCATCAATTATCTACATTCGTGATACATCTCTTACCATCATCCATGTTTCGTATGAATATTTACAAGCGTCTTTCTTTTTTTAGTAATAATTTTCCTCATAAGTACCTGCCATTCCCTAAGTTAAAAATAAACACAGTATCATCAAAAGCTCTTCAACTACCTCGCTGGTCACTAGAAATTCCTCCCGGACTGCTTAATCATGCAAGCATAATTGAGCCTTTCCTCCCTTGATTATTCTTGTCACTGTAATTTCCTAATAATGTTGCATTTGGAAAATCCTGCAAGAATTGGTTAGTTTGACTCCACTATATTATTCTTCATCATATTTTCCAAAATTGGTGCTGGGGCATTGAAATCGCGAAAACTGCTGATTATAAACATCCAATTAGATTAATGATATAGAAGTCAAACACATGCCCACCCTTGAATAAATGTAACAATGCAATGGTTTTAAAGTCCTATTTAGACGCCATGGTTTGCTTTTAGTACGGGTCCATCTGTTAATGAAAACACAAACACACTTTTCTAATCCCTTGCACTATTTTTGGAAGTTTCAAATTATTTTTCAGGCTGTTCTAATTAAGCGTTTTTTATTATTAAAACCCCCCCCATATATATCGCAAGTCAGAGTACACGCTGTAACCAAGAAATTAAACCCGATCCCGTGCAGCAAACCCTGCTCTACAATCCCTACAGACAGTGGATCGAGTTTTGACTTTCACATTCATTTTATCTTATTGGAGTTTAATAAATAGCATTAGCTTTTATATCGCGGATTCTAATGCCCAGCAGCATCCAAATTTTGGAAAATATGGAAAAAAAAGAATAAATAACAGTGGAGTCAAACCTAACCAATTCTTGCAGGATTTTCCAAAATGCAACATATTAGGGAATTACAGTGCACATTATTATCATATAGGAGGAAGCTGGGAATTTTGATAAGCAGTCGGGAGGAATTTAAGTGACTGCGAGAGGTTAGTTTGAAGAGCTTTTGAGTGATCACTTTGTTTATATATTAATATACCTTAAGGGAATTGGCAGGTGACCTTATGAGGAAAAGAATTATACTAAAAAAAAGAAGACGCTGTAATATTCATACGAAACATGGGATGATGACTGGTATAGAGATTATCACCCTGAAAATGTAGATAAATTGAATGACGATCTTTCAAAAAAATTGAAAAAGATTGGGTACATAGAGCCAAGGGAAAATTGTTACACTTACGATAAAATCTAAAGAGGATGGACTCAAACACTGAAGGCACCCCGTAAGAAGTGGACTGTAAATGGCAGGATGGATGGAGACAGAGAAACTCTTCTGGTAATAGCAAATTTATATGGACAGGAAAGAAAAGAGGCAAGGGCAAGGTATTGGATGATTTTTTGCGGAAACCATTAGGAATAGGAAGAACTTGAAAGATATATGGAACAATGCAAATATAATTCATGAGAAAAAATTAACCTGATTAGTCATCTGCATCCAGACGAGAAGGCAAAGAAATTAATGATAGTGTAGCCGACCTCCACAATCTGCAATGCATCATACTTCCCTCAGGCTGGGTCTCAGGTCCATAGCCGCATCCTCGCACCTCACCATCAGCAGCCCCTCGATGACTAATGCCGAGATTTGATTGGATGAGGTGGAGAGCTCCCAGCTTGCCTGTTGAACCACAGGCTCCCTTCACTCAGCTCCCTTCATTCCAGCGCCCAGGTTGAGATCATCAATCAACGATCCTCCATACTGAGCGAGACAACAACAGCAGTAACCCAAGGCCTGCCTAGGCCTCCGTCGTTGGGGAGCCTCAGTGGCTCCCCCCCCGTCGATCTCCACATTTCTCCAGCACTCAGCCATACCTGTAGGAACTCTCATTCACAACACTCACTCCCTAAAGAGATAATAGACACCAGTCAAATGGCAGATGCAATGCTATTGCCACAATAGGTTGAGCAAAACCAGCTAGTACTAATTCACCGCCTCAGAGATCGAGAGAAGCCCTAAAGCAATGGGAATAAGAAAGGAAGGATTTTAACATAGCTTGCCTGAATACTCAATCAGTTGCATGTGTAGACATTACGCATGAGTTGTTGACAGCCATAAAATTGCGTAAATCCACAGCACCAGGTGGGAATGGTGTGACTGACTACGAAATCTTAAATTGCTTAGCTAGCATGCACATCAGTTCATTGATAGTCCTTACTAACTTCAGCTTTAAAGAAGGCAGCATGGAAAAGAGCCATTTTAATCCCTATACTTAAACCGAATGGTGGATATAGACCAGTATCTTTCACCTGCATTTCCAAAATGATGGAAATAATTAAATTAAATAAGTCGACTTACATGTAATCCTGTAATCTTTATTGATTTTGAGAAAAAAGAAAAGCATGGCAGAGTGCACAGTTTTATAGATTTAAAAGCTGTATTCGATAAAGTCCTTGGAGAGGTAATTCTATATGAATTAGGAGCGTTGTGTGTCTCGGGAAAGATACTACAGTGGATTCGAGATTATCTTTGTGAGAGAAGCGCTTACGTTTGGTATCAGGAGTGTATGTTTAATGAAAGAAAGTTTGAATTAGGTACTCCACAAGGAGGAGTTTTAAGCCCAGCTTTGTTTAATTTGATTTAAAAAATAGCTAACAATAAATACCCGAGAGGTGTACCTATGATGTATGCTGATATTCTTTTTTCTGGGAAATTATATAAATAATGTAAATCTTGCTCTAAATAATTTTAGTACTCCTGCTCGGATGGGATTGGTTGTGAATGAAGTAAAAACTTCAGACTAAAAAAAAAAAAGAAGTAAAAAATTGGAAAGAATATTGAAAGGGTGTTTACATAAAAATACCTAGGAATGCACATTGGGTTAATTCCTGCAAACAAGGATTCTGAAATTAATTATGTACTCACACTCTGCAAAGTAATTGCAACCCTTCAAAGATCTAGCATGTTCTGGGGAGGGGACAGGAATTTCATTTCTAATGATAGTGTATTTGAGTACAGTCAGGTTGATTATTGACTATGCAGCCCCGGTTCTCGTTTGTAAAGGGAGAATAAGGAAGCTTGAGATCATGCAAAACGAGGCCATGAAGGTAATTTTAGGATGCCCCAGGAATAAGAGGGTTGACATTATGAGGGCAGATGTGGGGTTAGAGTATAGAACAACGGATCAAGGAAATCGACTTGGTTGCAACCCTTCGGTTCATGAGAGTAAAGTAACAGGGATGAAGCTTGTCAAAGATATGCAAGGAGGGATGGAAAATACGAGTTTTTTGTAGGAAAGGAGAGAGTGGGTATCTTACTGGTCTTTTAAATGAGATTAGACACTATGATTCAATAGACTCTGCAGTCTATCTGAAAGAAAAAAGGTGCTTTGGGAAGAACAGTTGAAAATTTATATTGAACCACTCAGTATGCATAAATCATTGTATGAGCCAGGGCAGTCAAGAGCTGTTTATGGACATAATATCGGGAGTCTTTCAAAAAGTAAATACATTGCATGTATTTTTTGACGGTTCGGTTCAGAAAAATGGAAAAGCTGGTTGTGGGATCCTCGTCTGTAAATCCACAGACCTTAATACAAATGATGTATAAACTGGACTCCAGTTGAGTGACTTTATCATCAACACAGGCTAAATTAGTGGCTAAACTGGAGGGATTAAAAATGGTCAATGGTAGAAATAAACATGCATACATTTTTGTAGATCGTAGAGTTGATTTATTACGAGTCTAATTTACGATGCAATGGTTTATAAATGTAAGAAAATAATGCATGAATTACACATTAATGGTTATTGTTTCAAATTTGTCTGGATCCCATTACTTGTTGGAATTAAACTTAACGAATCTGTTGATGTTATAGCAAAGGAAGCTACTGAAAAACATGACGTGATATATCATGTAGCCATGGTTTAAGATACAGTTAAAGTAAGAGAAAACAAGTGCACAGAAGTGAAGATAATGTAATAAGAAATGAGCTCTTATATAAAAGTGATTCTATGAGGCATTATATGCATATTCTCATGAACACAAGCTTTACCTCCGGAAGAGGGAAGAACAGATGACCAGACGTGGTGTATATGAGATTAAGGTTTAGATATAAATATTACTGGGGGTTAGGAGGGGTGAGTAGAGATCCGAACCTCCTTTTTTTTTAGATGTAATGAGTAATTGTAATATACAATGCTACTGTGCAGATGGAATGAATGTGCAATAACAAAATAGAGGTAATATTGAAGCAATTTAGGCAATTTGCTTCTGGACTATGAATGTAAATTGTGTAATATTTAACTTTAGATTTCTATTGAAGTGATGTTAGCCTCTAAAGGGACATAATAAGAATTTATGGAGATGACATATGTCACTTTATCCCTTTGAGATGTACACTGTTACCTCAATAAACGTTCCAAATCAAATTAAATCTCTTTCTCTCTCCTTTCACCCCTTCCCCTTCTTCACTCTCCCTTGCCCATGCCCTCCCTCTTCTCCCTCCCCTCCGCTTTCTCATTTTCCCTCCTCATTCTCCCCTTTTCCCCTCTTATATCCCCTTCCCCCTCCCTCCCTCAGCCTTTGCCCTCTCCCTCCTCATTCTCTCTCTTGTTTCTCCTTCCTTTATCATCTCCCTTTTCACCCTCCCTCAGCCCCTTACCTCCCTTCTCTCATCCCTTCCTCCTTCTTTCCCCCTCCCTCCCTTAGCCCCTTCCCTCACCCCCTTTCTGCCTCTTAATTCCCTCCCTCATTCTGACATTATTCCCTTCCCCAACCCTCTTCCCCTCCCCCATTCTGACCCCTTCCTTCCTTCCCCCTTCTCCTTTCTCCCTCTTTTAACCCCTGCTTCTTTCCTCATCCCTCCCCCCTTTCTCCCCCCCATTCCCCCTTTTTCGTCTCCCACTCCCTTCTCCCCTCCCCCACTGCCCCTTTCTCCCCTCCCGCCCATTCCCCTTCATCGTCTCCCACCCCCACCCCTTTCTCCCCTCCCGCCCACTCTCCCCTTCTCCCCTCCCGCCAACCCTCGCTTCCTCGACTCCCAAGCCCCTATAAGTGACTTTAATAATCAAGTTGAGACACGAACGAGGCGGGAACATTACCAACTTAAGAAACTTGAGGGCAAGTGACAGCGCCTCCTCCCTCCCCTCCCTATTACTCCCTACCCATCCTCCTCCTCCTCCTCCCCTCTTCTTCCCCTTTACCCTATCTCCCATCCTAGCCCTCCCCCCCCTCCCTGTACTTCTACCCCCCCCCTGCTCATTCGCTATCCCTCAACTTTCCTCCTCTTTCCCCTCCAGTCTCCCCCCCCCCCACCCAACCCTTTGCTCAGTGGCTAACTTGACGACTTATCAGATTAACGGTTCGCTTAACTCAACTAATTGGCAACTGTCAGGTTAGTGCCGCCACGAGAGTATTTTATTTCCGTGTGCGGGCCCGGAGGATGGTTGGTTCGTGGGAATAGGGGAGTCGGGGGAATGAGGGGGGGAGGGGATAATTTAAGGAGAAAGAAGAGGATATCAACCTCCATCGAAATTGCAGAGCCGAATTGTAAATATTTATCAACTGTTACGAATCTATCACTGAACTAATACAATATTAACTACTTTGTACCGGTGAAAGGGACTTTAATCTTAACACTGTAAATAAAAATCCAACGGCAATGAAGTTTAATAAGAAGCAAGTACGTTTGTCCTAATACTTTCAATTTTTCTTTGTTTTTTTTTTTTTTTTTTTTTTCTAAGCTTTCTCTTCTCATACTTTAGCCAGTTCATTCTTTTTCCTATCTTGATGCAAAGAGAGAGAAGAGAGAGAGAGAGAGAGAGAGAGAGAGAGAGAGAGAGAGAGAGAGAGAGAGAGAGAGAGAGAGAGAGAGAGAGAGAGAGAGAGAGAGAGAGAGAGAGAGAGAGAGAGAGAAGAGAGAGGGAGAGAGAGAGAGAGAGAGAGAGAGAGAGAGAGAGAGAGAGAGAGAGAGAGAGAGAGAGAGAGAGAGAGAGACTGGAGGAGACTGAGAGAGATTTAGAAAGCGAGAGACAGATTGAGAGAGAGAAAGGAAATGAGAGAGAAAGAGAGCGAGAGTGACAGGAAAGGAATGAGAGAGAGAAAGATTAAGGGTTATGGAAGGTTGAAAAGTTAGGAATGTAAGGTCTACAGAGTAATTAAGATGTTAAGGGTATGGACTCAAGGGGTATGGGGAGTGGAGGTGCTTGGGGGGTGAAGGAAGAGGGGTGCAGGGAGGGGGGGGAGGTAGTTCAGGGGCAGGAGAAAATGAAGACATAAAGGTAATGTTTATATATATCAGTAAAAAAAAGATAATGAAAATCCTAATCACCGAATAAAAGCGAATGGAATATAGCAAGTGAAAATCGAATTAGATGTAGATAATTAGAAAAATAGTAAAAATTGGAAATAAGGAAAAGTGATGTTTTGTTTTGTTGCGATTATTACTGACAGATAATACAGGATATAATGAAGAAAGATGAGAGATAGGCGGAAGAAACTGAGACAAAGAAAAAGAGAGAGAGAGGGGGGAACGAAGAGAGAAAGAGAGAGGGAGAGAATAGGAGACAAAGGAAGACAAAAGGCAAGAGAGAGACCGAGAGAAAAATCAAGACTAAGCCAGAGAGAGAGAGAAAACAAAACAAACAAAAACAAATAACCAATAAAAGTAACAGAGACAAAACAGAAAACAACAACAAAATCGCATAAGGCTAAGAACAAAGAAAAAAATGGAGAGTGAGGGAAAAGCGAGAGTGAGGAAGGAAATTTGAAAGTGAGGGTGACTATGCAAATTAGTCTTACTGCGCGAAGGCCCTCTCGACGGTGAAGTGGAGTGGGCAAAAAAAAAAAAAAAAAAAAAAAAAAAAAAAAAAAAAAAAAAAAAAAAAGTGGGTTGTTTGCAAAATCAGATATTTCACTGTCGCATCTATGGTGGAAGTCGGTGCAAGGGAAAGTTATTGTGGCTGTCGTGAGCGGTTGGGTTATCATTATTACCTCCGAGATTATGTTTTTTGGGTTGCGTTGGTTAGTTTGTTTGTTCGTTCGTTTTTTTAGCAGGATAACTCAAAAAACTATGAACAGATTTTTATGATTTTTACCAGAGGTGTGTCTTAGCCAAATTTAGATGCCATTAAATATTAGTTGTGATCCAGAAGTTTTTAAACGAGTACATTAGTAACTATCATAATTGTCATTACTGCCTTTATTACCTCCGCCAATGTTGTTTATAGACGTCACCAATATATTTGAGAAAGAAGTGATTTTAATGCAATTCTTCAAGTGTAAATATTCTTTTTGCATCAGTGGATTGGCAGAGGTATGCGCTCTCTGAGTGCTTCTAGTTATTAATACTACTATTTTTATTAAGATTATTATAATGATAGTAATAATAATAGTAATGACAATAATAGAGTTAGAATAGGATTTTCATACATTTTTAATATAGCACACGCACATGTGTGTGGGCCTGTCACTCTTTAATGTATATTTGTCAGTTATCAACCCATTTAACACCAAACTGAATTGACTTCACGTCTGCATTCAAAATTCAGCATAGGATGCCCATCTTAAATCCAAATGAAGAGATACATGCACGGATTGCGTGTAATTGTAATACTAATGATTATGATGATAATGCAATTATCATTATCATCATCATCTTCATAATTATCATTATTGTTTATCGTTATTATTATTTTTCATTATTATTATAAGTGATACTTTCATCATCTTTATTATCATTATTATTATCATTTCATAATCACTGACATTATGATCAATATTATTGGCATTATTAACATTGCTATCACCATAATTGTTATTACTATTAGTCTCTTTATTTTCACCTTATTATTACTGTTATCATCATTACTGTTCTAGTTATTATTATCATTATCATTATTATCATTATTATCATTATCATTATTTATTACATTCTTTGTTACTACCATTACCATTGATATTATTACTACCACTCTCATTATTATAAAAATTGTTATTATCAACTTATCATCATCTTCATCTCTACATCACTGCTACTACTAGCATCAGTAGTGATACTAGTAACAATAATAAAAAATAATCATGATTGTAACGTTAATGATAATTCTGGTAAATATAATGGTAGCTACGGGAAACGTGGTAATGAATATCACAGTATCAGTAATTATCATTATAACTATTTAAACAGATAAAATAACACAAGATCATAGCAATTAATATGATGAACTGCCGCCCTCAGTACGCTTCCGCCCAACTTGAAGCAATAAACCTCGCCAAAATACACTACTATTAGCCCAACTTGTACAAATCCCAAGTCGTTATCCCTTTTATGATGCCAAGATAACAACTTTACAAAGGCGCAAATGGTGTTGAACTACTTAATTTCTTCGTCTTGCTTTCCAGACTTGGTATTTTTTTGTCGGGACCTCAGTTGTCTTACTTTCTCCCAGAATGATCTCTCTCTCTCTCTCTCTGTCTTTCCTTCTCCCAGAATGATCTCTCTCTCTCTCTTTCTTCTCTTCTCTCTTCTTTCTTTCTCTCTCTCTCTTTCTTTCTCTCTCTCTCTTTCTTTCTTTTCTCTCTCTCTTTCTTTCTTTCTTCTCTCTCTTCTCTCTCTCTCTCTCTCTCTCTCTCTCTCTCTCTCTCCTCTCTCTCTCTCTCTGTCTGTCTGTCTGTCTGTCTCTGTCTCTCTCCTCTCTCTCTCTCTCTCTCTCTCTCTCTCTCTCTCTCTCTCTCTCTCTCTCTCTCTCTCTCTCTCTCTCTCTCTCTCTCTCTCTTTCTCTCTTCTCTCTTTCTTTCTCTTTCCTCTCTCACCCCCCCCTCTCTTTATCTCTCGCTCACTTTTTAAACTTTCCTATAGGTCACAAAAAACGGATCTCCCTCGTTTTCAGTACTGAGTATCGCAAATGCCAGTGCTGGATAGGGTATTTGTTTGACCTTAAATTCTATATATATTCAAGGGACTCTGTTTTGCTCGTACTTTATTTGCTCTAACTGAACTGTGATTTTGTTCATATCATATTTTCTGTACATCTATTTTTTGTTCCTTTTTATATAACACTATTCAGAATCATATCTACATTTTTTTAATATCGTTGATTTATATATATAAAATGTTTGTTTTGATGTTTTCGTCATCGCTTCTATATGGATACCATTACATTTGACGTAATCCCTAATTTTATCATTGAAAGTATTTCTTTTGTTTACGAAATTCCTGATTGTGTTATTTTCGACAAAGAGTGGTTCTCCTTATATTTGTTTTCTTATTTTTGTTGATTATATTTCGAATTTTGGTTATTGCTTTTGGTATCAGAGGATTTTTGTTATAACTTAGCTTACCTCTCGCTTTGAGGAATGATGATGGCAATAAGTACGATTTCCCTTTGAACTTCATCCACATATCATTAGCTTATTAGGTAACAACAGTTTTTCTTACAGTTACGTGACTGAATCACTCCAGCACTTGATAATGCAGTGATTTAATAACCTAACCTACTGGTATGGGAGCAATTAATTGATTGGAGATTCTTCGTTTTCAAGTCTCTCGTCCATTGCCAGCTACCCCAGCTGTTCTGACTGACGCACTCTGATTTCACTAATCCGCCATATTAGGAGAGATATAATCCCTAAATGTATTTATCCTCTGATTGGAAGTTATTGAATTCGAATATGACATTTCGTGAGTGTTATCCCTATGATAAGACTATTTCATCGTAATAGATGATGCTGAGTGTCTGTGCCTCGTCCGTTACCTCGTCGCTGGACTTCCCTCCCCTCCGCTGACACCGCCGTTCCTATATCGAGCTAGAAAGCAACCGACACTGATCAGTTACACGCAAGTCCTGTACTTGTGTCCAGAAACTTGCTTTCTCGTACCCTCAGTTGAGCAGAAGAACGATCTGTCCGCCGGCACTTGAACTTTACCCCCAGAGTACCTTCCCATTCTCTTTCCACGACTTTCTTTTCCTTTTCATTTCTCATGCGACGTTCTCTCTTCTCTTCCGTCGCACAGAAAAGCGATCGACCCGCTCTATGTCTTCTCCCCTCAACCGTATAGAAAAGGAAGCTGCTCTACGCAAAGTCACATTCCCTCTCTCACTCGCAAGCATAAGTGAGATGTGCAGAAGCCTCTCCGCGGTACTTCATCCCCAAACCCTACCCCAGGCCCGTTCCATCAGTAATCCTCGAAGTTCGTTAAACTCCTGGCCGCCCTTTCGAGACATCCTGTCTTTGCAGCGGCTGCCTCTACCTCTCTTTGATCTGCGGGGTAAGGCAGCTGCCATCGACGCCCAGGCATTTCGTCCCGCAGTCACCTTCGACCCTCAACCTGTAGAGATCGCCCCTTGACCTTGCCGGATCCTTTGGGCTCCCTGGTACTGACGCTTCCCTGTCATCCACAGACTGTTGTGCATTCGCATCAGCATTTCCAGCATTTTTCCTGGTTCCTTTCTCTTCTTGTTTTCTTTCTTTTGTTCCCTGCTTTCTCTTCCACGTACTTACCTTCAGTGGTGATTATTCTCATATTATCATTTTCCTTAGTAACATTAGAGATTTACATGATTTACAAACCTGGAATATTTACCACCTGTCGAAATATTTCCTACGCATTGAAGGTTTCTTAACAGTAGTTATAAACAGCCAGTATCATAGGTCATCTATTATTACGGAACACACATAATATTTCCTCTCTTCTCTCTCTCTCTCTCTCTCTCTCTCTCTCTCTCTCTTCTCTCTCTTCCTCCTCTCTCTCTCTCTCTCTCTCTCTCTCTCTCTCCTCTTCCCTCTTCTTCTTCCTCTCTTTCTCTCTCTCATTCTCTTTCACTCTCAAGTTCGTCCTCCTACTCCCTCTGGAGTAAACAACTATATTCTTTCAAACAAAAATTTTTAGACGCATGAAAGCCCGCGCAGGTAATCGACTTTCAATCAAAATCAAGTCATAAAGAAGAGAAAAACGACGACCGACTGTAGCCCCACACGCATTAGAAACCATCGCCATGTTCAACTCTTCCGCCGATAGAGGGACGGAATAAATGCCTTTTCTCTTTTGTTTTGTTTTTCTTCCCTTGTTTTTTTTTTGTTTTTATTATTTTTCTTTTTTATCTAATAGTGTATCGTCAGCTGCTTTCGATTTTCGGTCTCGTCATCGTCTCTAATCACGAAGGATTATTAGATTAATGATAAACTCTTGTTATCCTTGTTATTTAACTGTTGTTAGGATTCCTTTATTTCATTGATGCCATTATTTTTATTGTTATTTGATGCCATTTTATATTGTTATATTCATCAATGCTACTATTGAGATTATTATAACCAAAGCATTATTATTATTGTCCTTATTGTAATTACTATTATAATCATTCTTACTGGTAGAAAAACCCATAATGCACAAACTAGATTTTTAGAATAAAATGAGACAACAGTTTCGAAAATCGTCTTATTTCAATGAATCTAGTTGTGCATTGTGGGCTTTTCCACCATTCTATCAACATGAAGACTTCCGTCCTTTATACTGATATCATTACCATTATCATTATTAGCATTATTATCATAATAATTATTTTCACCTACTAGTAGTAGTAGTATCTATTAAGACTGTTATATCTATTACTATTGCTATTATTACTATTTTTTGTTATCCTTATTGTTATCGTTTTTTTCTTTTTGTTATCACTATTGTTATTAATATCATCATAATCATCATTATCCATTACTACTACTTTTATCATTATCATCATTATTAATGACATTATTATCCTCATTACTATTATCATTATCATTATTGTTATAATATTGTTTGTATCATTATCATGAGTAATTCGATTATCATGGTCATTATTCTTATATCACATGTAGTTACAATTATCACTGTAATTTCTTCACTTAAAACAACACCAAAGAATTCCTGAATAGAACTTATAATCACACACACACACACACACACACACATATTATATATATATATATATATATATATATTATATATATATATATATATAATTATAATATTATATATATTTTACTATATTAACACCAACACACACAAACAAGGAAGAAAGTAGCCAAAATGAGAGAGAGAAAAAAAAAGAAAAAAATGAAGACAAAGTATGCCACCAAAAAACAGATCATTAATAAAAATCTACATCACAAAGAAAATATTTCTCTTAAAAATTATATGCCTTAAAAGGACGACGAAAAAATTATATGAACTTTAATTTGCCGCGACGTCGATTAATGGAAGCTTCTAAAGTTTTAGATCACAAGTTTAGTTCGCTTTTCGACACCACAACAGCCTTCGGGAGCGACCTCGGGACCTTGACCTGTTTTGCGAGCCGACGATTAATCTGCGAGGTCAGAGGTCATGCTTACTACCGGGTCTTGAAGGAGTGAGGAGTGCAATTGCTGTTATTGTTTGTATGTAACTGGTATATTTTGTTTTTATATTGTCATAATCAAATTAGTATTTATTGCGGAGAAAGCGGGATTAATTTCGGAAGGTTTTCGGGGGAAGAAAAGGGGCTTGGGGTGGGGGGTGACGTTCGGAGAGAAGTGAGGGTTATGTATGTAGTTTTATGAATGTATACATACATACGCAAACAAGCAGGACACACACCATAGAAATTATATACACACACACACAAACAACATTATTATATGTGTCTGTGGATTTACATACATATATGCATATACATATTCTTTATATATATATATATATATTATATACATAATTTATATATATATATATATATATATAGTATATATATATATGTATATATGACCAGAACCATCCCGTATAGGTTCACAAAAAGCTTCATTTGAAAACGCTGTCATGATCATTCTATCTCAAGTTCTCATTCGCAAGCCTTGTCCACCGAATAAGCAACCCTTTTTCCACCCTATGACAGCTCCATCAAGTTGACCTATTGGTTCATAAATGATTTCGACTGAACTCGTCCCGATAACGTTGGAAAATTGCTAATTAATCCCGACGAAAAATATGAACCCAGCGGGACAAATATCATACCGCAGCACTGATAGAACCGATACCTGGTCCTCATCCCGGAGATAAAACAAGGGGATTAACGAACCCGCGCGTCAAATTAATTGAGTAAGGATGCGCCCACCTGATCTCGACTTCTACGGCATCCGCAGACGAGGGCGTATAAATATCTAATTTGGTGTCGAGTGGAAGGGTAATCAATGGCACTGATGTTAACACTGCGATCACCTCCGTCGAGACTCAAGGAAAGGGATTTTTAGGACGTGAGTTAAACGGTATTGTGCGTGGTTGTGGAGCTGTTGTTGTCGTCTTTTATCTATGCTTCTGTTGTTATTCCTGATGCTTTGAGGAAGCTAATCTTGCCTTTTTTGTCATTACTCAAACTGTCATTGCAAATTATTCCTCTGACTACCTAAATTATCGTCACGATACGTGGGTCTTGCAATCCTTATGATGTACAATAGTCCTTAGTTTCATCTATAGAGTATCTAAGATAACATCTAGCTATAATTGCATCCGTGAGAATAACAGCACTGATCTACTATCACTAATACTAGTGGTACTCCTTCAGGAACTGGTATCGCTGTTACTGCGAATACCTTTTCAGCGCATCACACACAACGGAAATCCTGAGCTGCGGAGAGATAAAGGATCTTGACACCTATGCTTTGATGAGGTGTTTCTTGGGATAGCAGTGATGATGATGATGAAGCCAGCTTGTGATATGGTGTTTTCTTTAAGAATGAGCTGGAAAAGAAATAATGATGATATTTATATATGTGTGTATATATATATATATATATATATATATATATATATATATAATATATATATATATATATATATATTATGTATATATAATACATACATATATACATACACACATACACACACACACACACACACACACCCACACACACACACACACATATATAATTATATATATAAATATATATATATATATACATATATATATATTATATATATATATATATATATATATATATATATATATATATATATATATATTATATACATATACCTACATATATACATACATACATACATACATAGACATGCATTTGTGTTTGTATGTGTATATATAATACACATACCCACGATATAAATAAATTAAATAAAATGTAATAAACAAACTATATATGTATCTATCTATCTATCTTCTATCTCATCCTATTCTATCTAATCTAGTATATACTATCACATAGATAAGGGTAGTAATATAGTATCTATATATATATAGTATATATATAATAATATATATTATAACATATATAATATGTATCATGTATAGTTATACTATATATACTAGTAATATCAGTATTATTATACGTATATATAGTATAAATATTATATTATACTATACATATAAGTACTATACTATATACATATGTTTGTGTGTGATGTTGTGCTGGTGTGCTGTTTGGTGGCTCGGTGTGTGTGATTGTGTATGTGTAACACATATATAGGTTTTGGAGGGGGGGGGCTTGGTGTGTATATAATATATAATAAATATAGACTCTATATATAATATATATATATAATATATATAATATAATATATAGTATTATTATATATTATAGTATTAGATATATATATATCGTATCATAGTTATGTGTTAGTGTGTAATTTATGTTATTTATTTATGTCGTCGGTATGTGCACTAACAATAGCTTACTATTCTCCTCATAAATTATATGGAGGTAGATTAGAAAAGAAAAAATAGATGGAAAAATCACTAGGTAATAAAACAAAATAATCTGCGCATGGTCCTCATTCCTCATCGTTTGTGCAAATCGTATTTATTTATCCTTTTTGTATAAGAGCTTAATATCACCCGGCGTGTTTTGGCTGCGAATGGGCTAAAAGGCCTTTTTGATACTACGATGCGAAAGACAGCGGATTTCACTGAAAATCTGTGGCGATGATGATAACATTGCTGGGCTGTTGTGGTGAATCTATTTGATGGACGGTCATCATTATTTCATTCATTATCCGGTTCAAGAGTGATTAACGTTAGTCCCGATGGTGGCCTTTGCTTATACAATACCATTAGGGTAGAGACATAAACTTTGATGGTTATAGGAGCGTGTATAAAACGTGAGGCATCCGCACACTGCAATTAGAGGGTGAATATATTGATGATGTGAATTCATGTGCATAATGCAAGGCAAGGGAAGTGCAATTGTAAATATTTATTTCCCCGCGTTTGATACTGGGCTTCCTGTGGGGGTGGGGGGGGGTGGAGGGGGATAACATGGCCGGATAGATATAATAGCCATTACAATTTTAAATGAGTATCAGCAACAGATAACACCATATAGACTAGCGATGATACAGAGTGTTACTGTAACGATGATTGTGGTATTAGGAGAAGCTAGTAGTAATATAACGTTGAAAATAATAGTAGTCTGATAATAAGGACAATATTGAAGGTATTGATGTTCTCATTTTGTTATAGTCTTTTGTGTTTGTTCTTATTATCGTAACAAATATTTTTTTCAACATCACTATTTTCATCGTTTATATGTTTGTCTCATTGCTAGTTATAGTGATATTAGTAGTGCTAGCATTTTGTTTTTTGCTATTAATTGTGTTATATACAACACTATAATCATTTTCATCTTGATTTTTATTACTCGAAAACAGAATGGAAAATGATATGGTAATCCTTTCTATTCTAATCATAATCAGTGCCTTTAAAAGAACAATCCAGACGTTGACGACAGTCCCCACCGGGAAAATAGAGCAACAAAAAGGAAGTACCAGAGGATAACAAAATACCGCCCCCCCAAAAAAAAAAAAATGAATAAAAAGAAAAAAATAATAATGATAATAATAAAAGAAAAGAAAAGAAAAGAAAAAGAAAAAGAAAGTGAAAAAGAAAATCCGACCTTCATAAACCCCTTAAATATGTAATCCTCTCTCCGCCTGGCACTCCCATCGCTCGTGGCACCTAAATTCTCGCCTAAAAGATATTCACTCTATCCATTTAATCTGATTACATGCCTCTCAGGGGGGAGTTTGATATGGGAGAAGGGTGAGAGCGGAGCGCGCCGCTTTCCTACATTGGTATTTCCTCTTCGATTTGGTCTGATTTTCGGTCCATGCACACAAGGGTGTCTCTTTCTCTCTCTCTTTCTCTTCTCGGCGGCTCCTCTTTTTGCCGCGCGGCCGTTCTTTCTCTGCTTCTCTCTCTCTCATCTAATCATCTCCTCTCTTTGCGCGCCGCTTTCTCTCTCTCCTCTTTGAGCGCTTCTTTCTCTCTCTCTCTCTCCTCTCCCATCTCTCCTCCCATCCTCCCGTCCCTCCCTCCCTCCACCCTCCTCTCCCACCTCCTCCGTCCTCTCTCTCCTCTTCAGCTCTCTCGCCACGTCTTCCTCTCTCTACCTACTCCTTTCTTCCTCTTACATCTCTCATCTCTTACTTTATGTATCTCAATACAACACGCGTCAAGCTACCTCAGTCAGATTTCCTCTGGCTCATCTTGTTGTTCCTAAGTAATCTTTCTCTTCCCTACGTACTCTCTTACGCTTCCTTTTTCTCACACCTTAATTTCATTACACTACCTGCAGTCTATCTAATAGTGACTCTACAATCTCATATATCATACATACATCCATCAATAAATCATAAACACTCTAACTTCTACCCATCCTCTCTTGACTCTCATAACAAAAAATCTCGCTATAATCTCGCCTTTCTACCTCTCTTAATATAATAATAACTCCCAAAAAAAAAAAAAAAGACACAAAACAGCAGAGAAAAAAGATAAAAAAAAAAAGAAGAAAAAAAAAAAAAAAGAGATCATAAAAAAGAAGCCACTCGACGCGGTGGATTCTTCTATCCATCTGAGATTAAACGAAAGTCCTTCTCCCTGGAGAATAAAATGCCAGCCAAAAAAAAATTTACATATAATAAATTTCCTCTCTCACTATCCCTACTACTCGTTCTCACGTATCTCTAGAGGGATCAATCAACCATCAGTCGAGAAATCCAAAAAATCATATGCAGACACAAAAAATGGCTTTTGTCTCTTTTAGCATCATCAATCAAAATAAATAATAAAACAAATATCCACCAATAATACGAAAAAAAAAACAATAAAATATTATATCATTATCCAAAAAAAAAAATAAAAAACCAACAGAGATCAAGAAGAGAGAGTCAACAATATAATATATATATAATCATATATATATATCATATTCTTTATATATAGAAATCATATAATATATATATAACAATATATATATATTTCTCTCTCTCTATATATTATTTATAATATGATTATATATATGGAAATAAAAAATATAAAGATAACATAACTGGAATCGCTGAGATGAGGAGGAGATATAATATATAGAAGATAGTATATGTAGTCTTTGTGTAATATATAATTATATAGAGGCAACAGAGGTAAGTTTTCTTATTATTATTTTATATTTCCTTTTGTAATATATGAAGAGATATATATTATATAACCAGAACAGATAAAAGAGAATATATACTATTATATATAATAGAGAGAGAGAGGAGTATTATATATATATTTTATAATGATTTAAAAGACATTTTTATTCGCTATAGGATATAAGATAGATATGGATGATACATCTCATATAATTAATATAATATAAGATATATATAGTGTTGTTACTGAGTGATATAATATATATATATTTTCTTTTATTATAATTATATTTATTGATAGATTAATGATATAATAGTAAATATATATAGAGATATATTACCTGTCTGGGATAGATATAATATATATATACATATATATAGAGGTGTCTAGAACACGAGAAGATCTTAGAGTATATATTTTAGGTTAGATAGATATATATATTAGATATCCATTGGTGTGATATATAATGTGTAAGAATATATATAGAAGATACGATAGATATTCTCGGTTTAGAGATAAGTAAGATATTAGTAGATAGAGGTCAATAGATAATATATATATAAACTTCCGTAAGGTTCAAGTTCGTCTACCAGGTAGCAACCAGCGGTTCTACCATAGAGATAAGTCTACCATATATATATATATAAATATCTAATATATATATATCATATATATATAGTGTTCAACCTAACATCTTCACTCACTGGTTTGTACTGATCTGCTGTCATGCCTACCCTCTCGGCCTACCTTGGTTGTTATTTATTGTTAGATAATATAAAAATATAGGTTCTTCCTACCAAGTGATCAGTACTCAACTAGTTCTTTAAGTGTTAGATTTTCATTCATAATATACCATATTACTACCATGTTATAGATATAATATTATACTATATGCTTATAGAGCTTTGGTAATACTAAAAACGTCTGTTCTCTGGTTCTTCTCGTGTTTGGATTCCCAGCATCTACCTAACATAAATTTTCACGCTAAAAGGTAGATAGGATATTCATAATATAAAGATTCCACTACAAAGATTAATAGCATTTACAAATAAACTAACCCAGAGAATAGATTCCATACTATATATATAAACCAATAGATTCTCCATGTCTACAATAATGACGAGTTGTATATATTTAGGTATTAATTACCCGGTAATTGGTTCTTCTATACCGTGTCAGATTCCCAGTACCCGTCTACCTAGTTCTTTAGACCCGTAGAATCATGGTTAAAGAGGATTCTACTGTTATTTTTCCTCCAGCGTGCTAGATTAGGATTATCGCAGAATACCAAGTGAAAACAACGCAGAATGGATTATGTTAACTCTCGGAGAATTACTTAGGAAGAGACTTTACCATATCATCGTTTCTTTTTGGCGCTTTACAAAACAAGGTAATGATAGCAGGAAAAAGTAAGCGCGAGAAAAATTATATCGTAGTCCGTTGGCTAGAGAAAAAAAGGGAGGAAGAAAAATAGAAAGAAGAATATATAAAGATATATATATATATATATCATATGGTCTCATATGTCATCAGTGTTGAGAACAATTGAATGTTCATATTAATTAAAATTATTTTATTATTATTTATAATTATTATTATTATTATTATTATGACTATATATAAATATAATTTTTATTTAATAAAAATATATTATTTGAAAAAATATTTTCTGAATACTATCTTTAATTTCTGAAATTTCGATGATTTGTTATCTTCCTAACACTTCCTTCTTCCCGCTGGGTTCCATAACAAAGAAGAGGATAAAAAGCACACTTAAAAGGCGAAACACCATAGTAATAGGGAACAAGAGTTTCATGGATAGATTACAGTTACATTGAAAAAACACACAAAAGTTCACTACTTAACAACAACAAACACACACAATCGATATCATAGCACGAAGCAAAAACAAAACACAACAACACGAGCACCACATACATCTGCACCACACACAAGAACACACACACGAAATAAACATGAAAAGAGAGGGATGATGGTAATAAGTCCGTTAGAAAAATTGATAGAAGAAAGTAATGTATATATATTAATACCAGATATAATATTGTTATGTTTTCGTGTTCATAAATACTTCATTTATCTGTATCATTTATCTTGTATACATAAATATATCATATAATACTCATATATATATGTCTCTATATCATACTGTTAACATAATATCTTAATCTATACTATCATATCATACTTTAATCTGTCTGTACTGTATATAATATTATTATATACATACTTGTCTGACTCTCTATATCTCTCTTCTTCTTTGATACTCTCTATATATATACTCATCTCCTGCCTCTCTAGTCAATTATCTCATATTATATATTATATACTCCCACATACACCTCACTCATACCTCTCTTATTATCTCTCTTCTCCTTCTCAAATATACATACATCTCAATACTCATCTTATATATATACTCTCTATAAAAATATTTCTCTTAAAATAAAATCTCATCTATATATATATCTCATATATATATAATATATATACTCGTTAATAACTCTCAAAATAGCCTCATACTACTCTCATAATACTAAAATATATATATAAATAATCTATCCACCTAATATATATATATAAATATCGCAATAACCGCAGAATAATATATCTGCTAATAGATTATATAAAAACATAATATAATATATGAATAATATACTAGATAGATCCATCATATACCAGAACAATGCAGTAATAATTAATCAGAAGACATGCGACATGCTAGAACTGGCAACGCCCAAGAAATGAAGCCAGTGGCCCTCACGCGGGGACGGATCAGCGCGCCCCACACGGAGGCACGCGGCGGCTAGGCCTTTCCCGCGACGTCCAGCGCCGCCCTGCCGTCGCCCGCACGGGGATCGACGCCCGCCCGCGCACTCCTCGTGGAAATATGCCCAATTTCGAAGCACACTTTTACGTCAAGGGAAAGTCGAAGTCCGTCGTTTGGCCTCGAACTCCATCGGTGTCCCGCGTTTACTTTATGCTTGTGTTTGTTTGAGTAAATTAGGCCGACTGAAAATGGAGAGAGTTCCTGGGTGCCAGGGTGTTTGTCAAGAGAAGATCTCCAGATGGCCGTGGCGGGCACTTGGCGCACAATACAGGAGAGATATATATCCGCTAAAAATTAGGATCGAATATATATAGATATCCGCACGATTTTCACAAAATCATATAGACGAAGAAAAAGACTTTATTTTACGGTGGAATACTATAGAAATATATATATATATATAATATATATTTAATAATTCGTATATATAGATTATATATGCACATCGTTAGCAAAAATGAAATAAAAAAATTTGATATGCATAGATATATATGTATAAGATATCATCCGCAATTTCCGCGGATATATATATAGAAATGTCCAAGCATACATAATAGATATTAATAATATATTTAAGGGGAGTGGAGGGTCTGAGTGTGATTATATATACTCATATATATATATAGTCTCTCTTATCTCATATCTCATCTCATATATATAATATATAACTCAGAAGATATATATCTCTCTCTCATAATATATAATATATATATAATATTTAATTCATAATATTTATTCTCTCTTCTCTTTCTATATATATATGTAGTGTGTGTAATGAATATACCTATATACATAAAATATAAATAAAACATTTTTGATATTACATCTCCTCTCTCTATTTCTTATCCATCTTCCTCCAAATATCATTATTCATCTTGTTTCATCCCTCCCCTCTTTCTCTATTCCAAAGCCCCTCTCTTTCTGCCTTCCATCTATTCTCCCATTCCTCCTGCTCTTCTTGTTTCCACTCCCCATATACCCTCCTCCTCCTCTCCCTCCATCACCTTCCTTACATCCTCCCTCACCCGTACCCCCCCTCCACCTATTCCCTCCTCATCCTCACCTACGCATCATCCCATACCCTACTCCCCCTCCCCTTTCCCCGCTCTCATTATTTTCCCCCTCCTCCCTCCACCTCCACCTTCCCTCCACTCCCCTTCCTTCCACCCCTTCCCTCTACCCCTCCTTTCCCCCCAATCCCTCTCTCCTTCCATCCATCCCTTCCCCCCTCCCACCATCTCCCCGGAGGACTACCACAGCTCTCCATACTATTGTTAAGGCGGACAAACACCGTGCCTGGAGCCCCCCCGAAGCCCCGATATTCCTCATCAGTGAGAATATGCTCCACGGTCCACTTCCAGCGAAAGGCCGTTTTCCTTTAGTCTCCAAAATCACTTGTTCTGAGAAACGCGGCCGACCCGTGAAGGCCGTGTTTGGTCAAAAAGGCGAGCCGCCATCATAATGAAGGAGAAATATAGTGTGGGTACATAGATACATAAGCCGTAGATGCCTATACAACGTACATACACGTACACACACACACATATATATAATATTATTATTTCATCATTATTATCATATCATCATCATCATCATTAATTTCAATCTCATTGTCATTATCACCATCATTGATATAATCGTTATTATGATTTTCGTTATTACTACCTCCGCCAAGGAAGTTATGTTTTTAGTAGCGTTGGTTAGTTAGTTTGTTTGTTGGTTGGTTAACAGAAAAAAGTTATAATACGATTTTTTATGATTAAAAAAAAATCAGAGGTGTGTTTTAGCCTAACTTAGATGATATTAAATGTTGGTGGTGATCATTATTCAGTTTCTCATAATTCCTTCCATCACCAACGATACCTTCATAAAATTTAGACGCTAATGTAATAATTTACAAGCAACCATGAATTAGCATGACACTGGGTGGGTGTGCGAGTGGACACGGGAGGGGGAAGGGGGGGGGGGGTTATCCTAAAAGGGCAGATGGTATGGTGGATCTTGCAAGGTAACTAGAGGGGCCTGTTTTGCGATATCTTCTTTATTGCGGATGTCTATTGCTTGCAAGTGGACAGAATTTAATAGTTATTAGTTTTTGGGAAACTAATCTTTTGCAAAGAAAAGAAAAATCAATTGTGTTCTTTTTTACGATCTCTCTCTCTCTCTCTCTCTCTCTCTCTCTCTCTCTCTCTCTCTCTCTCTCTCTCTCTCTCTCTCTCTCTCTCTCTCTCTCTCTCTCTCTCTTTCTCTTTCTCTCTCTCTCTCTCTCTTTTTCTTTCTCCCATTTTATCAGTCTGTCTTTCTGTCTACCTATCTATCTATCTGTGTTTGACAGAGATATAACTTGTACATCATTGCTATAAGTATAAGGATGGTATTTATCAAAATTATACTGGAAATACTCCAAAAAATATTGCTAATTACGGCCATTAGGTGCATTCCGTCTTTTGTATCAATGGCCATAAAAAGGAAAATGATAATAAAAAGATATAGACGGTAATAATGAAAAAAGAAATTCATATACTTGTATCACCTATTTATAAACCTACATATCATCAGTACCTTCGCTATATAAAGGTTACCGTTGATGAGCAACCATTTCTACATTACCTTTATATTATCAATTAACAATAAGACTATGGTTATTATTGGCAGTTCTGATGCTCGGGCCCTATAATCATATTAGTACAGAGGACAACCAAAATGGACAAATACTATGGGACAATACAATAGAATTGAATAAACTGTTATTCTTATGGGAATTGCAAGAGCATTGCAGGTAGGTTCGTTATCTACTGGTATAACAGGAAAAGTAGTATTATGCTTTTGCTATTATTTTTATTATGAGGCGCATGCGATCAGCTGACTGTAGAGAATTTTAATCAGAATGAATATTCTCTAACGGTAATGTTGTATGATAGGACTGCATTCATTTTGATATCATTAGCAATATCATTGTATTGATAGTTCTAATAGTTCTATCATCATTATTGCTCTGTTATTATTATCATCGTTATCATCATTATCATTTACTATTATCATGATCATTATCAATATTGTCATTATTATTATTATCATTATTATTATTATTATTATTATTATTATTATTATTATTATTATTATTATTATTATTATTATTATTATTATTATTACTATGATCATCATCATTCTTATTATTATTATCATTATTATCATTATCATTATTTTTATTATCATTATCATCATTAATTTAATGATGATAATAATAATGTAACATTATTATTATCATCATTAAATTATTATCACTATTATCATTATCATTATTATTGTTATCATTTTTATTATCATAATTGACATTATCATTATCATTATCATCATCATTGCAATTATTTTATCATTATCATTATGATTATTGCTACAATTATTATCGTTATCATAATCATTATTAATATCACTATTGTTAACATTATAATTGCTATTTCTTGCTATTTATGTTGTTCTTATTATTCGTATCATTATAAGTGTTATTATATATTTCATCATTACTGTTACAATCATTATGATAATCTTCTTCTTAACAAAGTATTATTATGATCATCATTATCACCATTTCCATATAATCATCACA
This sequence comes from Penaeus vannamei, assembly GCF_003789085.1. Lineage (NCBI taxonomy): Eukaryota > Metazoa > Arthropoda > Malacostraca > Decapoda > Penaeidae > Penaeus > Penaeus vannamei. The sequence goes on from NW_020872490.1 coordinate 409,721, forward strand.
TTATTATCACGTCATTGTTACATCATTTGCAGTAGAAGGACTAGTATTATCATTATGAATGTTGCTATCTTTTCCATTATCGAAATCATCTTAGCTTCACATTCATTGTTCATTGATACATTATTGTTTCTTATATAACTAATGCATAACATAATTATGATGCTACTGAAAAAAGACAATATCCCGGTGTTGTTATAATGATAGCAATTAATCTTGTCTTGTAACATCTCAAGAACCTGGATGACTGTTACGGAACAACGTTGTAATTAGTGAAAGTAGGGAAAAAAATAATTAGGTCTCGGCCTCAGGCACGTTCGCTATCAACGCAACAGCTTAGAGTACTGTCTAATTAATGATCGGTATCAGAAGTCTCCTCTGACCTCAGTGGGTCGTTTCAGGGGGTGAGGAAGCTTTCCCTGCTGGGAGGAAGAGCTCAGCCTTACCTCAGGGTGGAGGAGGAGGGTTAGGAAAGACACACACACGTTTATAGATACGTGTGTGTGTAGATATTGATATAAATCCCCCCCCCCTATATATATATATATATATATATATATATATATATATATATATATATATAGTATATATATAGTATGTGTGTGTGATTATATATATATATATATATATATATATATATATATATATATATATATATATATATATATATATATATATATATATATATATATATATATATATATATATATATTATATATATATATATATATATATATATATAATATATATATATATATATATATATTATATATATATATATATATATATATATATATATATATATATATATATATATATATATATATATATATATATATATATATATATATATATATATATATATATATATATATATATATATATATATATATATATATATATATATATATATATATATATATATATATATATATATATATATATATATATATATATATATATTATATATATATATATATATATATATATATATATATATATATATATATATATATAATCATAATTGTATCTGTGCTATCACCATATGTAGAGCAGGTTATCTATAGACCAAAATTCCACAATTACTCCCATCCTCATCCACTACCCCTCTCAACCCTCCCGCTCCTCCCCCTCTTTCTCCCCCCCCTCCAACCGCACCCTGCTCCCGTACCTTCCTCGCACGCCAGCCTGTAATCAAGTCCCGCTCCTGCCTTCCATCCATCTCCCTGCTTTCTCCTCCCCTCTCTGACTTCCGTCTTCGGGGTGCTAATTTGCCATCTTCTCCCCTCTCCCGATATGTCTTCGCTGTCAACACCCCTTCCCTCCGGCCTCCGCTCGCTCGCTTTCATTAAGCATTAACCGAAATCTTATTCCAATCCCTGGGGCACGGGGAGGCGACCTGCCTGGGGCGAGCGAGGGGTATTTTCTCCAGAACGAATGTCTCACTTTGTACAATGGGGCGGTTGGGTGGCGGGG
>NW_020872490.1:443693-446193 GCF_003789085.1 Penaeus vannamei
TCTAGGGGTGTTTTATTTATTGTTTGTTATCCTTTTTTGTGTTTGTTCCTTTCTCTCATCTATCTATATATCTATCTCTTTCTCTTTCTCTCTCTCTCTCTCTCTCTCTCTCTCTCTCTCTCTCTCTCTCTCTCTCTCTCTCTCTCTCTCTCTCTCTCTCTCTCTCTCTCTCTCTCTCTCTCTCTCTCTCTCTCTCTCTCTCTCTTCCTCGCGCCCTCTTCTTCATTCTCTTTTATGTTTTATTTCTTTTCTTCATTGTCCCTTTCTCCCCCTCAATTTCCTCCTTGTCTTTGTCTTTCTCTCTCCCTCTCTCTCACTCCCGCCTTTCGAATTTTCTCCCGTCCACTATTCTCCCCTCCCACATTCTCTTTCTTGTCTCTCTCTCCCACTTGTTCCTTAATCTTTCTCTTCCTCCTCTCTCTTATGCTCCCTTTTTCCACTTCTCTCCACTATGTCATCTGCTCTGTCTCTCTCTCTTCTCCTCTCTGTCTCTCTCTCTCTCTCTCTCATTCACTGTTCACCCCTCCTTACATATTCCCTCTTCGTTTTGCCTCTTATCGTGTTCTTTCCTGTTTCGTTAATACCATACTTCGTTTGAGTTATTTGAACCAAGTATGATTCAGTAATCTGTTTTCTTCCCTCTTTCCCTCTCCCTTGTTTATTTTGCTGCATTTTTATTCCTCCTTCTCTCTTCCCTTCCCTCCTCTTGCTCTTTGCTCTTTCAAGATCTTCGCACCTTATTCTGTCCCCTCATGCATGTTCTTAGATAGTCCAATATCCCTGCGTCCTCTCTCGCCCCTCTTCTCTCCCCTCTATCTCCAATTTCCTCTCCTCCCATTCCCATTATTCTAAGAACTACCTCTCCCCCCCCATCTCTCTCTTTCTCTCTCCTTCTCTCTTATTCCTCCCTCGTTTTTCCTTCTTCCCTTCTCCTCGTCTCTTTCTCTCTTCTTTCCCCTCCTCTCTTCTCTCCCCTTGCGTGTGGGTCTCTCATCTTCTCTCTCTCTTCCTCGTTCCTCTCTCTCTCTTATTCTCTCTCACAATCTAACAATACAATGTCTATCTGTCCTCTTCTCTCTCCTTCCTCTCTTTTCTCTCTCTCTCTTTCCTCTCTACCAAATCTCTTCATCTCTCTCTCTCTCTGGTCGTCTTCTCTCTCTCCTCTCTCTCTCGTCCTCTCTCTCATAAGTCTTCTTCGGATCGTCTCTTTCTCTCGGCTCTGCGTGTGTATCTGGTTTCACATTCCGCTGGCCTCGCGCCTCGCACTTTTCTTCGTCTCTTCTTCCAATTCTAGTCCATATCACTTGCCTTTCTATCTCCTTCCGTCCTTACTCCATTTTCGCTTATCTTGCTCCCTACTATTCTCCCTCTTTCACCCTGTTTTAACACCTTTTGCCTCTATATATCCTATTTTTCTTCTTTCTTTCCCTACTACTCGTTCTTTCTCTCAATCCTCCATCTACTCCTTCCCTCCCTCCCAAAGCGAATAGAATATCACATAATTTCTCCTTTTATCTTCCTTATTCCGCCTCTCATCTTTCTATTCACCTTTTTCCCTCCCCCCGGCTCCTCCTTCCTCTGCCACTCCATTCTCTCTCCTTGAGTCAAGGTATCACTGCACCTTGCCTCGTTTCCTGTTCTTCCCTTACTTTGACCTTAATCTCTCCACTTCCCTCCTCCTCTCCTTCCTCTTTTCCTTTCTTCTCTTTCCTCTTTCTTCTCCTCACTCTCTCCTTCTCTTTTTTCTCCTCTCTCTCTTCTTCATCTTCCCTCCTTTCTCTTCTCTCTCCGTCTTCTCTCTCTCATCCTCTTCTCCTCCTTCTCTCTCTATCTTCTTTCTCTCACTCTACTCCGGTAATAGATATTAGCCGAACAACGTAGCGATGCCATACATACGGTCTCCGTCAAGAGACCCAGTCACTAATATACGCAATAACTCAGGAACGATACTTCTTGACTGTCGGGGGAGAACAACGAGCAGCCAAAAATAATATCACACTCTCTCCCTCTTTTATCTTCCTTATTCCCCTCACTCTTTCTATCCCTTTCCCCCCCCCCTCTCTCCTTCCTCTGCCTCCCATTCCTCTCCGAGTCAAGGTATCACGCACCTTTCCCCTGTCTTCCTTACTACCTTAATCTCCCTCCCTCCTCTCCTTTCCCTTCCTCCCTCCTCTCCTTTTCCTCCTCTCCTCCTTCTCTCCGTCCCCCACCTATCTCCCTTACTACCTATTATATATTCTCTCCTCCCCCTTTCCTTCCTTCCCTCCCTCCCCTCCCTTCCCCTCCCCCAAATCCCAGTAACACGCACCCCCACCCCCTCAGATAGCTCTTCCGGCGAGCACTGATCATTATTCTCGATATTGTCGTCTGCGTTGTGGCTCTCTGAGGGTTGCCACGCTATCATTTATTTATCACCCTCCCAGGAGCACAATGCCAACGTGTGAGATGAATTCTGAATGAAGCTGCATCAAGGATTCTGTTTGTCTTGGGTGTCTTCCTT
>NW_020872490.1:451193-453693 GCF_003789085.1 Penaeus vannamei
AAAAGTAATAGAAGATGGCAAGAAAGAGAAAGGAACAGAAGAAAAGAATTGATAAAAATGTCGAGAGGAAAAGATAACCAGAAAGTGAAGTGTGAAAAAGACATAGAAGAAAAAATAGTGATAAGAAAGGTATAGTATTAAAGTAGGTAATAAGGGAAGGGGATAGAAGAGGCAGTAAGAAACTGGAAAACAGAAAAGAAAAGATTTATTGAAAGAGAGGGGGTGAAATAACAGAAGGAAGGAATAATAGAAGCCCATAAGAAAGAAGAGGGGGGAGATGACTGAGAAGGAGAAAAGAGGATGTAAGAAAATAACGGGAAAAGAGAAAAGAGGCGAAGATAAGAAAGCAAGAGGGAATGAAAACGTAATAAGAAGGAGACGAAAGAAAAGAGGATAACCAAAAGACAGGATTAAAAAGGCGTGAAGAAACTGGAAGAGAAGAGAGAGAAGGAGACAAGAAATTGAAAGAAGAGAGAAAGGAGACAAGAAATTGGAGGGAACAGAAAAAATGACAAGAAAATTAGAGGGAGAGGGAGGCTTTAATAAGAAAAGGAGAAGGAGATTACAGCGGAGGTCAGATGACTTTGTCTTATAATGTTGGAAATATTCATTTCTAAAAGGAATTGGATATCACAGATCACAGTATCCACAAGTAATAAGATAGATGGATAAATGAATAAAAAGATAGATAAGCGAGTGTATGTGTATGTGTGTGTGTGTGTGTGTGGGAGGGGGTGCATATATGTTCGTGCATGTGTATGTGTACGTGCATGAGTATGTATCAACAAAACGAAACAAACCTAAAAATAAGAAAAAGTTCATCTAAAAACCAAACTTCTGGCAATCAAGAACCACCCAATGTCTAAGTAAGAATTGAAGGGAATATGAGAGATAAAGAAAAGTTATCGGGTGAGATATTTGATTTGACTGAATGAAAGGTTCTTCGCTAGAGAGAAAGGAGTCCTTGAGGTGGTAAGATAACACGTGATAAAACTAAGGGCATAAGTGAGATATGCATGAGTGCGTGCGTGTGTGTGGTGTGTGTGCGCGCGCGCGCGCGTGTGTGTGTGTGTGTTTTTGTGTGTATGTGTATGTGAGAGAGAGAGAGAGAGAGAGAAGGAGAGAGAGGGTGAGAGGAAGAGGGAGATAGAGAGACATAGAGAGAGAGAGAGGGAGAGGGAGACAGGGGGGAGAGAGACAGACAGAAAGAGAGAGAAAAGGGGAGAGAAGAGAGAGAGAGAAAAGAGAGAGAGAGAGAGAGAGAAGAGAGAGAGAGAGAGAGAGAGAGAGAGAGAGAGAGAGAGAGAGAGAGAGAGAGGAGAGAAAGAAGAGAGAGGAGGAAGAAGAAAAAGAGAAAGTGTGTGTGTGTGTGTGTGTGTGTGTGTGTTGTGTGTGTGTGTGTGTGTGGTGTGTGTTGGTGTGCATGCATGTGTGTGTTGACTTAAGTGTGCGTATGAGTACATGTATACCTGTTAGCGGGTATGAAACTGAAATACCCATGCTCAACACGACCCGCCATCTCATAAATATCTCCCAAAAGACAGGAAACACACGTCGAGACGATATACCCGAGTCGTTAAGAAATCGCTTCTCTACGGCGTCCCATTCACTACGACGTCTATTGCAGGACCGTCAATAATGGTCTAAGACATTTTATTCTTCTTAAAAGGACACGGATGACTGTATTATTGTAGGAAGAAAAATATGAGGAAGAAAAATGAAGAATCTAATTGAAAAGAAATCTTTCACTGAAGATGGATTTATTTTGTGGTCTTTCATGTCTCTTTTGGATATTTTTAACAGTTTAAATCTGGGAAATCAGAAGTATTTGGGCAAATAATGAGGAAAAAGATATCAGTTTTATTTTGTTGTTTTATGTCTTTTATATCTATACTTTTGAAGAGGTAAAAGGATTCACGTTTTCTGTATTCCTTTGTGCCATTCTTTTCTTTTGTATGATCTACATACATACATAAAAACAAACACGCACACATATGAATACACACACACTCACACACACATATGTATGTGTGTGTGTGTGCGTGTGTGTGTGTGGTGTGTGGCGTGCGTGCGTGCGTGTGTGTGTGTGTGTGCGCGCGCGCGCGCGCGTGTGTCTGTGTGTGTGTGTGTGTGTCTGTGTGTGTGTGTTTCGTCTGCGTGTTTTATACCAACATTTTAAGCATATCGCCCATTCCTTCAAGCCGGCAAAGCATCTGGCCCACACCGCTTTTAGCCGTGATCCGCCATCGATCTTTCGCCAATACGCTCGACCGATCGACCAAAAACCTCGCTTCTCGCCAGAACCTGCGGACTGGGCTGAGGTTTTCGGGCGAATCGGGGGAGGGAGAACGATGACCTCCCGACGACGAGGCAGCGAGGTCAGAGTCGCTGCGGCCAAGGCGTAGGAGAGGCTCAGACACAGACGCAGACGGTCATAGGCACAGATTCAGTGGTAGACTCAGATTTAGTGATAGACAGACTCGGCGATAGACTAAGACTC
>NW_020872490.1:464192-466692 GCF_003789085.1 Penaeus vannamei
CTGGACTAGAGGTACATAGCACAGTACAATTCCTAGACTTAGTATAATACTTGGACTGAAATTACCCTCTAGAAAGTTTCACAAACTCGAAGCGATATAGGTACGTTTCTCTTTCCTCTCTATGTCATTTTCCTCTCTCTACTATCCACCTTTCCGTTAAGTGTGGTAATGTGTTCAGTATTCCAGAAAAAAAATACCATGTAGTGATATAGATACTACAGTTAATGGTAAGCAGTACTTGAAATAGTGGGAGGAATCTATAAAACCTTCACCCAGAGCGACGTACTAGTGTGCAGCTGGATCGAAGGATACCAGATGTGAAAAAGATTAAATCCTTCTGTAAATGGGATGGGAAAAGGAACATCACGCGACCACCTTATCAAGACTGTGAGTGGGCGCGTACTGCGGAGAAATAGTTTCCTTCGACCACTTTCTCTCTCTTTCAACGGATGTGACCCCCCCCCCCCAGTCTACAAGAACAACTTTTACCTCGCTGTTCCGAGCGTCCAAAAGTCAAACGTACAGAAAGACACTATGAGCGAGATTGTGATATGTGTTTGTGATATGAAAATGTCGAGACCTCCTCCCCTAACCCGCCCCCTCTCTCTTCTCTTCTTTTTCTCTTCTCTCTCTCTCTTTCTCTTCTCTTTCTCTCTTCTCTCTTCTCTTCTCTTCTCTTCTCTTCTCTTCTCTTCTCTTCTCTTCTCTTCTCTTCTCTTCTCTTCTCTCTCTCTCTCTTCTCTTTCTCTTCTCTTCTCTTCTATTCTCTCTTCTTCTCTTTTTTCTCTTCTCTCCTTTCTCTCTCACTCCGTGTATGTCTCCTCTTTCTCTCCCTCCGTGTCTGTCTCCTCTCTCTCTCTCTCCGTGTCTGTCAATTCTCTCTCTCTCTCTCCATGTCTGTCTCCTCTCTCTCTTCCTCCCCCATAATTACGAAATCAATAATGCAGAGAGAGCCAACCTTCCTTAGGATCAAGAAAGAATTCCTTGAGAACGAGATCCCAGGTTGTCTCCACTCAACGCAACATACCTTGAGCGATCACACACGTCTCCGAGGACCACGACTGAGCTCTTTCTGCCCAATAGTAGGTCAAGGAAACGTTTCGAAGACGTTTCAAGATGATGAGGAAATGTTTAGTGTGTATGTGGGAGATGGACAGCGACTCGAGAGAGGCAGGGAGGGGTAGAAGGGGCAGGGAGGGTATGGAGAAGGGGAGATGGGTGGGGAAAGCGAGAAAGGGCAGCGAGAGAGAGAGAGAGGGAAGTCATGGGAAGGTGAGGAGGGAGACAGAAAGTTAGGTTACACCTCAAGCGAAAAGATCAGGTAGAAAGGACAGGTTTTCGAAGGTCCATTTCATTCTCATTGGATTTGGCAAGTGTTAAGATATGCATGTGTACGTATGCAAACACCCGTACACGTACAAAAGGAAAAGCAAAAGAGACAAAGGGAAAAGGGAGTCAACAAAAGGGAGGGGGAGTCTTGAGCAGATTATCGGAATAGTAAAGAGAAGATTGCCATGGTAATGGAAGCATCACACAGCAAGAGGTTAAAGAGAATCTACACACACACTCATATAATATACATATATATCTGTATCTATCTATCTATCTCTCACTACTCTCTCTTCTCTCTCTCTCTCTCTCTCTCTCTCTCTCTCTCTCTCTCTCTCTCTCTCTCTCTCTCTCTCTCTCTCTCTCTCTCTCTATATATATATATATATATATATATATATATATAATATATATATATATATATATATATATATATATATATATATATATATATATATGTATATATATATATATATATATATATATATATATATATATATATATATATATATATATATATATATATATATATATATATAATATATATATATATATAATATATATCCTTCCCACTTCCCTCCCTCCCCCTCTATCCCTCTCTCCCTTCCTCCTTCCCCTCCCTCTCTCCCTCCTTCCCCCTCCCTCCCTCCCTCCCTCCCTCTCAAGAAAGAAAGAAAGAAAAAATCCCTCAAACGTGAGCCATCTGGAATCGAATGAGCCCCAGCAATCCCGGCTTGATGCTTCCCCCAACCCCCTACCCCTTACCCCCCCCCCCCACCGCGCTCCGTCTTCGTCAGGGAATCAGTTCGTCTTCCTCAGCCCCGGTTAGAGACGGAATCCGAGACATACAAGAAACCCTAAAGAACAAACGCAAAGTTAGTGAAAATTAACCCTAAGTTTCCCTTGCCACTCTTCGTTAGATTGAAAGAGGGGGGACCTGCTCGCACTGACAGAGGGGTGGGGGAAGAGGGGAGGGGAAGGGAGGGGGGAGGGAGGGGAGAGGAGGGGAGAGAGAAGGAGAGGGGAGAGATAAGAGTGGGGAGAAAGGGGAGAGAAGCGAGAGAAAGGAGACGGGAGAATAAAAGAGAGAGTGAGGGGAGAAGAAGAGTTGATAGAAGAGAGAGGAAAGAGAGAGAAAAAAAGAAAGAATAAAAAATGCGGGAGACAGGAG
>NW_020872490.1:499192-501692 GCF_003789085.1 Penaeus vannamei
GCTTCTCCTCGCTTCAATTTGTTTGGCTTTTTTTTTTTTTTTTTTTTTTTTTTTTTTTTTTTTTTGAGCGGGACTCTTTTCGGCTTTTTTTTTTTGCGACTGACGATTTGTTGTCTGTCTGTCTGTGTGTGTGTGGTTGTGTGTGAGATAGAGAGGAAGAAGGGACAGAGAGGAAAGGAAGGGGAGGGGAGTGCCAGAAAGAGAGAAAGGAGAATAAGGGAGCGGGGGAAGAGAAAAAGAAAGCAGATGGAAAGAGAGAGGCGGGAGGAGGGAAAGAGAAAGAGAGAGAGAGAGAGGGGAGGGAGGAGGGAGGGAGAGAGAGAGAGAGAGAGAGAGAGAGAGAGAGAGAGAGAGAGAGAGAGGAGAGAGAGAGAGAGAGAGAGAGAGAGAGAGAGAGAGAGAGAGAAGAGACAGAGAGAGAGAAGAAGAAGAAGAAGAAGAAGAGAAAGAGAAAAAATCTATATACAGAAAAAAAGACCGAGAGAAAGAAACAGACAAACAGAAACCGATTAAGCGAAAGTGGAAGTACCTATCTACCCTAACCGTCCACATAGACTCCAACATCACTTACACTCCCCATCCCAGCGTCCTCCTTCGCCTCCTGTTCTTCCCACTGATCATCACGCATCCACGAGCGCCAGTGTTCTTCCTCAAAGATTTCCGGTCCATCAAAACTGAACCCAAAATATCCCTCTGATGGAGAAGATACATTCCGAGAACTTGCACCGCTTGAGGAAATCTGGAGAATGACTGATTTCACACTCTGATGTTTTCTTTTTTTTCTCTCTCTCTCTTTATGTGAGAGGTTTCTGTGTGATATTGCATTCATAATGCTGGGATACCGAGAAAAGTTGAAAGAGAGAGAGAGGAGAGAGAGAGAGAGAGAGAGAGAGAGAGAGAGAGAGAGAGAGAGAGAGAGAGAGAGAGAGAGAGAGAGAGAGAGAGAGAGAGAGAGAGAGAGAGAGAAGAGAGAGAGAGAGAGGGAGGAGGAGGGAGGAAAGGGAAGAAGAGGGAGGGAGAGAGAGAGAGAGAGAGAGAGAGAGAGAGAAGAGAGAGAGAGAGAGAGAGAGAGAGAGAGAGAGAGAGAGAGAGAGAGAGAGAGAGAGAGAGAGAGAGAGAGAGAGAGAGAGAGAGAAGAGAGCAGGGGAGAGAGAGAAAAGGGAGAGACAGACAGAGAAAGAGAGAGAGAAAGAGAAAGAGAGACAGGAAGAGACAGACAAGAGAGAGACAGAGACAGACAGACAGAGAGAAGAAGAAAGAAAAAAATAAAAAGAGACAAAGAGATACAAAAAAAAAGCACACAGTAAGTACCCCCCAAAAAAGGAAGAAGAAAGCATCAAAAATTCGCCACATCAGCTGTTCTCAAATGCAAAGCCATCAGGACGTGAAAAGCACGAGAAGCCGAAAGAGCGATGTGTACATGATAAGAAAATCAAATGTGATTCCACTGCCACACTAAATTACAGAAGGGGCTTGGAGTAACTACCCAAGAAGCTGAATTTTCTTGGATGTTGGAGAGATACTGGTTATTGATAGTTTAACATTATTTTCAGCACAATTATTATGGTGATGGTTTTGAAGATTAGAATGATAATGATGATGATGATAAAGGTTGCAGCAATAGTAATAATAGAAGTAAGAACGGTGTTTGTATATGATTTGATGATAAAAAGATTGATGTCCATTACATATGATAATTATAGAAAGTAAGATCTTTTATATGATACACATGTAGGTGCGTAATGATACAGATAACCGAGAGAGAAATGTATAAAAATAGTCCTAATTGATAGCATATAGTGGTCATATGATCATTCTATATAATTACTAAATTTGCATGTAATCAAAATCTAATCAGTAATTTTTTTAATTCTAATATCCACAAAATGATACGCAATATTACTTAGACGATAAAAATATCCATTTTAGAATATACGTCAAAAACTTACCTACTCATTTGATAAACATTAATTGTGAGATAATCTGAAAATAATGTAAAGATAATATTCATAACCAGTATTACTGCCAACACTAGAAAAATTCAGAGCTTCCTTGGAAAATCTATATACTACACCAGACACATACATGTTATGAATTATGTAACGAGGGAGTGTGCAGGTGAGAGACACTCCAACCGAATTGTATTTTTGTTTGAATCATTTTTTCAAAATATATAAAAATGATATGAACTATCAATATTACAGTTGGTGATACATGCCTTATAACTTCATATCGATAAATACCGAGGTGCTATCTCTATGTCAGTGATATGAGGGAACTTTCTGATATATAAATATTGCAGTAAATATCTAATAGTCAGATAATTTGATAGCGATGAGAAATTTCGAATGATATGGAATATAGCAGACATTGACATTGATATATATGCGACGCACTTGAGAAAAACTAGTGAGCAATGAATGGTAAGATCGCAGAGGATTTGTTGTATGTTTTTGATGCTAGAGTGATAAGCAACAATTGAGATTAGCATTAATAATTG
>NW_020872490.1:511692-514192 GCF_003789085.1 Penaeus vannamei
GAAAATGAAGTTGAAATAAACAGATAATAATCAACAGATGAAAAAAAACAAAAAATGATAAGAAAAAAAGTCTGTTTTTCTTATAAACACACAATGAACACAGCCTTCGATATCGACGCCAATCCATGGACTGCGAAAGTACACACCTTATAGAATGGAATGAAACGGTCATTTACAGCTTAATGTAACATTCTAATACTAATTCTAGCACTTACTGTAGCTTTTGTCTTAGGGGGAGCTATTGATTTACGCGCGTGCGCGCGCGTGTGTGCGAGTGTGTGTGTATGTATATTTATATATATATATACGTAAGTATATTTATGTATATACAGTATATATATGTGTGTATGTGCGTGTGTGCGTATGTATGTATATATATATATATATATATATATATATATATATATATATATATATATATATATATATATATGTATGTATGTATGTATATGTACACACACACACATATAAATATAGATAAATAAATATATATATATATATATATATATATATATATATATATATATATATACATACATTACACACACACACACACACACACACACACACACACACACACACACACACACACACACACACACACACACATATATATATATATATATATATATATATATATAGAGAGAGAGAGAGAGAGAGAGAGAGAGAGAGAGAGAGAGAGAGAGAGAGAGAGAGAGAGAGAGAGAGGTAGATAGAGACAAACAGAGATGAATGAGAGATTGACAACATTCCCACCAATTATTAGCTCAAACCTCGAGTTCAGAATTACAGATTTGAAGTAACCATTTCCCAGAAAAGAAGCAGATCTGAGACTTTTCTGACTGAATCAAATAAGCATAAAAACAAAGGAAGAAAAAGGGTATTAGAAAAAAGGAATAATATGAAAAGATTAACCATGATATCTACATTCTGTTTCTTGTCCTCCACATGCATAATGCTCATGGTCACCTTAAACATGACTTTTGCTACCTCTACTATTACTACTTCTGTTTTTGCTATCACAGCTACTACTTTTACCACAACAACTAGACTACTACAGCTACACCCATTACTGCTGTAATTACTATCAAAACTACTACCACAACTACCTAACTACCCCTACAGCTACTACTACAACTACTTCTATTACCAATTTTACTACAACTAAACCACGACCGTTAACACTGCTACTGCATCTACTATTAACAATATTCTCACATCTATTCATAATAAGCGTGTTGATCCTGTACTCTTAAATTCTGGCTGTGATTAGTTCAGCACTAGAAGTCATAAGAACTTGTATACTTCGCAAATCCTGACAAAGTTGCTCAGTTCAAAGGAATCTATGCGAATGATTGGATTAAGGATGTCTAGATAATCCCCCAAAAAGATCAAAGACATGATTAATTAACTCCTGGATGGCTAGGCTAAGGTATATGAACATGAAAGTACGTATGTGTATGACTAAAGAATAAAATAAAAATGAGAAATGAGGACATGCACTTATATTAAATCTTCTCCATATTTACTTTCACCAAACATACTCATGCCAAACCGTTTGCACAATTTACGTGTTTTATTTTACAAACGTACACATGCACGCGCACACGAAGCGCTATTGTGTACATGCCGAATACACCCAAGCCGAGAAGCAGTGAGGAATAACACAGTCCAAGTATGTCGTCTCCAGCCTTGAACGGTAAGAGATATGCAAATTTGATGTAAATTATCTTCAGTTTTACACTTTCCTCCACGTGTAAGTTGGAGAGCCTGTACCAGAACGCCCGGGAGAGCTGAAGCCTAAAATTATGTGCTCCCACCATGAATAAAACATGACGTTTCTCGGCCTTTAAGAATTTAGTTTTCAGGATTCCTCTCCGGGAGGGAAGGCAAGGGCGCGATCGTCACTTTTAAGGCGGGGAGCTCGGTGCTGCCTGAAGAGGGGGGGGGGGTGATAGGGGGGTAGTAAGTGGTGGTGAGGGGATGGGGGGAAGGCGGTCATCGTTGGTTGTGGTTGGCTCTGATGTGTTATGATGACTTCAAGTGGTGAATTAATTAGAGACAGAAATTCATTGCACGGGATCAACACGTTTATTATAAATAGATGTGAAGGTATTGTTTATAGTAGATGTAGCAGCAGTAGTAGCAGTGTTAAAGATCGAAGTTTGGCATTTGTACGAATATTAGTAATAGCAGTGGTAGTTGTAGCAGCAGTAGTAGTTTGGTAGTTTTGGTAGTAGTTCTGATAGTAGTATTAGTAGCAGTAATAGTAACAACAGTAGTGGTACTAATTGTAACAGTTGTATCAGCAGTAGTAATTTAGTCGGTTCAGTGGTTGGCTCCGTTGGGATGCTCCTTATATATTGCTAGTGGCTGGCTGCAATGCGGTGTTCCGTACTGGCGTGTTGGCTCTGTTGCTTTGGTTTGCTCATCGGCTGTGGTTGCCTGTTGCAAGATGCTCAATAATTGCTAGTCGTTCCGTGACCCATAGTCTGCAGGT
>NW_020872490.1:519192-524192 GCF_003789085.1 Penaeus vannamei
CGTTGTGGGGTTTTTGCTGTTGTTTCGTTGGGATCGCCGTTTTTCTTCTTTCTTTTTTTGTTTTTTCTTCTTCTTTGTTCTTTTTCTTCTGGCTTTTCTTCTTTTTCCTATTTTTTTTTCTCCTTCCGTCTTCTTTATCTATTTTTCTTCCTTCTTTTTCTTTTTTCTTTTCCTCTATCTCTTCCTCTTCTTCTTTTTCTTCTCCTTCTCCCTTTTCTTTATTTTCTTCTTCTTTTCTTTTTCTTTTGTTTTTTTCTTTGTTTCTTTTTCTTTTTTCTTTTTTTTTCCTCTTCTTCTTTTCTTCTTCTGTTTCTTCTTTTTCTTTAATTTCTTCTCTTTTTTCTTCTCTTCTTCTTCTTTTTTCTTTTTTCTTTTTCTTTTCCTTCTTTTTCTTCCTTTCCTCCTCTCCTTCTTCCTTCCTCCCTCCTCTACCTTCCTCCTCCTCTCTCCACCCTCCCCTTCCTTCTTACCTCCTCCTCACCTCTCCTCCTACACCCTCCTTTCCCTCCTCCTCTCCTCCTCCTCCTCCTCCTCTCCTCCTTTCCACCCCTCCCCTCCCTTTCCTTTCAGATTCTGCCTCTGTCATTTCTTCCAATTCGGATTGCAGTCTCGTCACTGAAACTGATAGAGTGTCATGCATTACTTCATCAAGGCAGCGGGCTATGTTGGTCTCGCTGGAATTCATGCATGTTGCCTTTGCTTCATAATGATGGCGGAAGAGCAGAGACGGTGCTTGTGAAATCCTGTTTCGTTAGAGGTGTGATGTGACGGTGTGATGTGATGGCATGATTTTATATGGTTTCGTGTCTTTTTTTTCTTCTTCTTCTTCTTTTCCATTGTTTTTCTTTTCTTCTTTTTCTTTTTCTTCTTCTTCTTTTCCTCCTCCTTCGTCTGCTCCTCCCCATTTTTTCTTTCCTTCTTTTTTCTTCTCCTTCCCTTTCTTTTTCTATTTCTTATTCTTTTTGCTCTTTTTCTTCTTTTGTTTTTTATTCTTCTTTTCCTTTTCTATTTTTTCTTCTATTTTTTCTTCTGCTCTGTCTTCTTTTTTTTTCTCTTCCTCTTCATCTCCTTCTTAACTTCTTCTCCCTTTTCTTTACTGTTTTCTTCCTCTCCTTTTTCCTTTTTTTTATCTTTTATGATTTTTTTCTTGTTCTTCTTCTTTTTTTTTCTGTTTTTTCTCTTTTCTCTTTTTAATTTCTTTTTCCTTTTCTCTCTTCTTTTCTTTTTTCTTCTCTTTTTTTTCTTTTCTCTCTTTCTTCTTTCTCGGAACGATGGTTAATGAGTGATATGTTGATCATACGTAGGCAAGAGGGGAAGATCGAACATATTTGACAGACAGACGGATATGGATAGATTAGCCAGAGAGATAGGTAGTATAGGACAGACATATAGACAAATAGTATAGACATATAACCAAATAGATAGAATAGATAGACATAGATGAAAGACAGACAAACAGACAGCCTGATAGGAAGACAAACGCGGACCCGTACTGAGAGAAAAACAAAAGGAACCATCCAAAATATAAATAAAATAAATAGACAGAAAAGAATAAAAGAGAGAGAAAGAAAGGAAAAGGAAATTATATAATAGACAGAAAAGCCGCGCGGAGGGAAATCGTCCTCGGCCGCCGCATAGAAGCGCCACATCGCCCGGGATTCGCCAGTCCTCGTGGAGTATCATAAAATATGTAGCGGTGTATACACAGTTAATGACAGGGACACTGAATCCCCGCTTGTAATTTTCATACTTTTCAAATGCTTCTGGATACTTTGTCTGTCGCGGAATGTGGATGTTGGAGATTTGGTGGTGGTGGTGGGCGGGGGGGGAATAGATATGAAACCAGCTAATGTTCCAAACCTTTCGTGTCTGTGTGCGCGTCCGTGATGGAGAAAAGCCGTAGCAGCATTTCGCACATTTCGTAGCTAATATAGTAAGTTCCCACACGAAGATATTCCTCTGTGATAAGTACAAGTTCAACGCAGATGACGAGTAATTGCAAACCCGTCGCAGGAGATGGCGTGTTCTGTCAGCTAACTTATGTATGGTCACAAGAGACTAGCTTCACTTCCCGACATGGCCGAAGACAAAAGGGCGGTGCTCGGGTCAGGTCATGTCAACAAACGTGGTGTCCCAAGATGTCTACGTCAGGATCGCGTAAGGAAACCGGCTCCGCACATGCGAGCAGCCAAAGGAACAAGGGGGAGGGGGGATAGGGGAGGGAAAGTGGGTTGGGAAAGGGGAGGTGGGAGGAGGCTGGAGGGAGGCAGGAAGGAGGAAATTTTAGAGGAGGAGAGGGGTGGGGAGAAATGGTGGAGGGAAGGCAGGAGAGGGAAAGTTGGCCGGGAGGAGAGAAAGCCCGGAAGGAAGGGGGAGGGAAGGTTAGAAGGGGGAAGAAATGGTGGAGGGAAGGGAATGGGTGGAAGGGGAGGGAAAGTTGGGCCAGGGGTAGAGGCAGGAAGGAGGGAAGGGGGAGGGAAATTTAGAGGGGAAGAAATGATGGAGAGGAAGGCAGGGAGGAGGGAACAGGATGGGTGGAGGGGAGAGAAGGCCGGAGGGAGGGTAGTGGATGGAAGGGGAGGGGGGGCAGGGGTTTGTGGGAACGGAGTAAGGAGAGGAGGGGAGGGGGCTAGGAGAGCTAGAGGGGGAGAGGGACGGAAGGTTGGAGGGGAGGGAAGGAGTGAGACGTAGGGACGAGAGGGGGAGCGACGGACGGGCTAGATCTGGAGGAGATGAGGGGAAAGGAGGACGGGAGGGAAGGGGGTCGGTTGGAAGGGGAAGGAGGAGGGGTAGTGGAGGCGAGGGGGCGTCAAGAAGCTCTGAAAGGGATTTAGGACTATCCTTGCTGTGACGTCCGCGCTGTAGGTTCATGGTGATGTCACAGTCCTAGCTTATTTCCTTTTTTCCTTCCCTTCGGCTTCGACCACGTAAGCAGGACCGTAAATAAGACGATCCTTACTGATGTTTCGATTTTATGGGGCGACAGGCGTCTTGGCGGCCGAGCACGCGCGGCTGCGTCGGGGGGGGGGGGGGGCGCTCTCCGTTTCTTTCGCACTTGACAAATATATATGTAAATCTATAAACATGTACACACAAACACACACATACAGACATGCATACATAGATATATACACATGTGTATGTGTGTATGTGTGTGAGTGTGTGTGTATTCATATTGTGTATATATATGTATATATATGTATATATAATATATATATATATATATATATATATATATATATATATATATATATATATATATATATATATATATATATATATATATATATATATATATATATATATATATATAATATATAATATATATGTATATGTATGTATGTATGTAAATATATGCATATATATACATACATATATATATATATATATATATATATATATATATATATATATATATATATATATATATATATTATATATATGTGTGTGTGTGTGTGTGTGTGTGTGTGTGTGTGTGTGTGTGTGTGTGTGTGTGTGTGGTGTGGTGTTTTTTATATATACTCTCTCTCTCTCTCTCTCTCTCTCTCTCTCTCTCTCTCTCTCTCTCTCTCTCTCTCTCTCTCTCTCTCTCTCTCTCTCTCTCTCTCTCTCTCTCTCTCTCTCTCTCTCTCTCTCTCTCTCTTCTCTCTCTCTCTCTCTCTCTCTCTCTCTCTCTCTCTTTCTCTTCTCTCTCTCTTCTCTCTCTCTCTCTCTCTCTCTTCTAATCAGTCCATCTGTCTATCTTAATATCTCTTCCTCTCTCTCTCTCTCTCTCTCTCTCTCTCTCTCTATCTCTCTCTCCTCTCTCTCTCTCTCTATCTCTCTTCTCTCTCTCTCTCTCTCTCTCTCTCTCTCTCTCTCTCTCTCTCTCTCTCTCTCTCTCTCTCTCGCTCTCTCCACCCATCGATGTCTGAACGGTAAGGATTGCTATTCTTGGAGCGTTACCGCCTGACTTGCATTATCTGAAAAAGGTTTCAACAAATTGGCACTTTAAGAAAATTGAAACATGATTGTGGTCTTGATAGAGAGACACAGTACCATCCCCTGTCTCTGGGTACAATTCTTTCCCCGCTTTTTAAAAATTACTAGAGAAACGTTAAACATAATCGGGGTACAAATGCATGAAAACTACGGGTGTATAAGGAAATCTCCCCTTTGTTTGCAACATATTATCGAGAAACAAACCGGAACAAAGGAAAATCAAGCACAAAAGATCATCCAAGTGTATTTGTTCTGCATTTTCGTATTTTATTTACTCTTTATTGTGTACAGAGTTTTGCAATTCATGGGACTTTCGAAAAGGCGCGTCTGTTTCGCACGCGAGTCATTTTCGTCTTCTTTGTTTTTCTTTTAATGTTATCTTGCCTTTTCCCAATTCTTGGAAATTGGCAGCAACTTCGCCAGGGTGTTCTGCCTTTTGTGTTTTCCATCTTTTGACGTAATTATTGCAATTCTCTCTCCCTCGGGGCTTTCCATTTTCTCTTGCTCTCCCCCATTCGGCTGAAAACAAGAAGGACGGGACGGCACCGCCACGGCATTCACATCACACGCTGGCGAACAGACTCGAAATCATTAACTGGAATTGAAATGTTGAGCGAACGAGGAAGAGGAATCCGCGCCTTTACACCTCCGAGATATAAAGGTTATATTCGCTGCTATAAATCATCAGCAGATTCTATCTCGCCTTGTCCAGCCGTTAAACAGCAGCAGCCGAAGCTTGTGCGCCGCCCATTCGAACGCTCGTAACGGCGCTGATGGTCCGTCAGCCGTCATGACGCAAGGATCAGGCCCATCACCAATCATCATATATGTTGTCCGGATGTCAGACGGTATTGTGCGCCCCGAGCATAAGGGCGAAAGTGCCTCGTCAACACGCCAGAGCCATCTGTCGGTCGTAAGTTGCACACGTTAGCCATGACAGTTGGAGTTAACGCGACGGTCACCAGCCCAAGTCAATGTCCCTAAAACCTTCATCGCTATTTGTCTTTCCCAAAGAATTG